>JBCNYH010000016.1:20569820-20589051 GCA_039654325.1 Tandanus tandanus | reverse complement strand
TATATATATATATATAAAGGCTTCAGAGTCGATTCCGCCCCGTTTGGTGTAACGACTCACATGTTCCAGAAGCGCCTTTTACATTAATAAGAAATCTTAAGGTTAGTTAATATTTCATGGATGATCAGACTACTTTAACAGATTGTAATGAGCTGTACCGTGCATTTATATCATGCATCTAAAATAATAATAATAAAAAGTTTCATATATATAATATATACATTGTACTGCACCATATTTATGTAGATACTAATTTTTATAGATGCTTGAATAGATTTAAATACGCTATATATTTATACACAGTGGTGCTACATGATATATTTACATATGTTGGTATGTGTTTAATTAAATTACACGATATGGGGTTGAAATCTGATCACAATGCTCACCATGCAGTATCCACATACTTTCTTGTTCTAATGATTACAACATGCCTAGCAGGTTAGATTTAACATATTTAAGCATACTCATGTCCCATGTAAGACTCGACCTTTAAAGGAGATGCATCTTATTTAATCTTGGAGACGGTGCTTGTCTTTAGGAGTTTTTTTAATGAATTAAAAAGAGCACTCAGAGAGTGCAACCCCCCGCCAAGTCTAAAAGTCCATATGAACCAAAAATGTCAAAAACCGTCCTTTCTTTTACAATGTTAAAGTATTGTAAATACTTTTTGTAAGTACAAGTAAATGTCCGCATACAGAATTTGATCCGAATCATCCCCAAAATCTAATGGAGCCTTCCTTGTCCAAAGCTCCGCCTCTGAAAATCGGGACATATATTTTTTTGCATAATCCTGCTAACAGACACACAAACAAACCGTGGGTAAGGCACAACCTTCTTGGTGCAGGAATGTAATCAAAAAGTGAGATGTAGGTGCAGGAAATAAAATCTGGGTAAGATTATCCTTCAAATGGTGAACGTGTTTTCTTTACAAGAACCATTTAATTAAAGAAAACATGACGGTATTATATTTACTGAGCACATCATTTACGTAGAAGTATAATAAACGCCTGAGTAATGCATGTTATGATTTCATAACTTCATTTTAGTATCTCATGGATTCATTAATATGGTGCACACCAGCAATTATCGGAACATGATACGATAAACAAATAAAAAATAATGTAACACCGTATGTGCTGAATCAAGTGCTATTCTATTCTACACGCTACTGAAGTGTAAAATCCTCTTAAACTCAAGAAGCACTCACTACACAGAGTGTAAGGTACCATCGCCAGGCTCAAATGGATTATTATAACTTGTCATAGTTATAATGAAATGTCTCCCCCTAGTGGGCGTCAAATGAACATTTCCCCCCCATGTTAATTAAAAATAGCCATTTTATTTTTTTTGGAGTTTTTAGATGTTTTTTTTTCAATGTAATCCAATGCACGGATCACCTCCAAGATTTCATGGGTTCTTTCCAAACACAGGCCCCACCCCTCCAAGAAGTTTGATGAAAATCAGGTTTGCGGTTTTTATGTAATCCTGCTAACAAACAAACAAACAAACAAACAAACAAAATCCTATAATAAATGCTTCTTAAAAGCCTTTAATAAATTCCTACATCCGGATTGCGATCCAAGTCTGCTCCAAAATGTTACGGGTTCCATCCATCAGGTTCTTGCCACCCCATCCCTGCACAAAGTTCAGTGAAAATTGGCTCAGCAGTTTTTTGTCTAATTCTGCTAACAAACAAACAAAGAAACAAATAGTCGCTGGTGAATATATAAACCAGTGTGATAATTAATATGACAATCCCAACTAGAACAATTCATCCAGAAATAAACTGCCAGTATACTCGAGTCCTGGACTCACGGTCATGTTGTTAAATTCTGTTTGTTGCTCATATTGAACGCTAGCTCTCACGAGACGTGCGTATGCTCTGGTGAAGTCCTGATGGCGGTAATAGCATGTTAATAGCATGCGCTGTTATTCCTAAATATTACAGATGTGTACGCAGTATTAAATATGTCTCATTACTGAGCCAAAAGCAGCTAATTTAACCTTGCTTGGTGTTTTTTGTTGGGTTTAAAGTGTTTGTGATTAAAAATCGTCATCTAGATGCAATTATAAAAAAATAATAAAATAATTAAATATTTGGTACAAAATTGGTACAAACGTTAAACATTAACGATACTGAGATCGTACAGCCGTATATGTAGTGATATATGTTTGTAAAAATTTACTCTATTGTGTGTGAAGTCTTTGCGTGAGATCCTTCTTTACATTTCTGTGCTACTTGGCTGAAAGTTCAAATCCTCTTTCCTCATCCGCTGCAGCAGTGTTTATATAATAACTGACCCTGCACTTAAACATCAACTTCCTTTCAAAATGGATTTCTGACTTAAAGACTAAAGGGACGTGTGAGTTCAGTACTTAACGTCCTGTTATCCTGATTGTGTGGGGCTGGTGATTTAGGGATTAGGGTGGATTGGGGAATCCCGTCCACCCAGCAGTATAAATGGGTACCAGTAAAAATATTTTAATTCTGGCGAACTGTTCACTGGGGTGTACCCCACCTTCAACCAGTGTTGGCTGAGATAGGCTTCAGCCTCCCTGCGACCCTAGCAGGAGTAAACAGCTTGGCCACTGAGTGAGCGAGTGAGTTATAACAGTGCTTTAATTCTCATAATCTGGTGAGTGAGGATAAAATAAAACCAATATCCCACTTAATCTCGTTGGATGTGATTGATAGCCTGCTCAGCCTGTGCAATAACTGGTCACATGTCTATTTATTTTTATATCTCTGAGGAATCGTGATAGCTTTGATAGCTAAATCGCTAGCTAGTTCCACCAAGATGCTAATCAGTACCCAAATAACCCTGAGAGCAAACTATGGATTCATTCCTCAAGACTCCTGTTTTTTAGGGACAGTATAATGATGTTGTAGATTTTCCAGCTCGTAATTTAGAATGGTACAACACTTAGAGACGTATTATGCAAGAATAATGAGCTTCAGATGCTTCCGAGCCTTGATGGAATAAACGATTAGGCAACGAGTCCTGGTGTTGATGGACATCTGGTGCAATATACACAGCGCTGTGGGCTTATTTTTTATCATTCCTTCTTCTTCTTCTTGTTCTTTTTCTTAATAAATATTTTTGCAGAATGGAGTTCTGTGCGAACATGAAAGCGCTTTGAGACAAAGCACGAACGTAAGATGGACGAGAAGTGAAATTAGCATGCTAAGTGTAACGGGAAGGTATACAAGAGAGAACAGAAAAATACTGGGACTGTAACCTGCGATGGATAGCGTCCCATCCAGGATGAGACGAACTCCTAGTCGTCGGGATAAATCCCATGTATGGCCGCTGTGTGTCTTGACAGACAATAGCAAAGCACCAATAGTCATAAGTAAAATAGTGAGCATGTGATGGAACTACGTAGACGAGGAGGCTCCTGACCTACGAGTATTCCTCTTATATTTAATGATTTCCCTTGTGGGATTAATACAGTATAGCAAAATAAAAAATGTAAAAATTCCCAACGCGCTCCATTTTGCACTTCTGGGCTCCTTGGCGAATGGCAGCTCTCCATTTAGTCCGGTCACCTGCAAGCATAGGTCTTTGGGATAAAGGATTATATAAGAGAACACACACACACACACACACACACACACACACACACACACACACACAGACACACACACACACAGTGTCGATTTCTGTAAGTTTCTACCTTCTCACTCTCTCAGCCGTATGAAATATGACCCTTTAACTCGACATGCTATCTAAAAAAGACAATAGGTCCGAGCCACGTTGGCCAGTAACCAATAAGGAAAACAGGATGTTATGGTACTGACCGTGTATCTTGCATGTTCCTTAAAAGGTCACTCTGAAAGATTTTGCAATGAAACCTTGTTTTTTTTCCCAGCATGTTCAAATCTACAGGTTCATAAATTAATAAATTGTTCTTGCGAGATCAGACAGATCATCAGGGTGTGATTCATACCTGGGTTGTGTTAGACAGTTGTGATCGCAAAGATCGGCTGTGACAAGGAGACACTGCATTTATTTATTTATTTATACATTTTCTAAGCTGCTTAATCCTATTTAGGGTCGCAGGGAGGCTGGCGCCCATCTCAGCCGTCTCTGAGCGAGGGTGGGGTACACCCTGAATAGCCCACCAAGCTATTACAGGGCCAACACACATACAACCATTCACACTCACACTCACACCTAGGGGTGATTTGGGGCAGCCAATTAGCCTACTCTGCATATTTTTGGAATGTGGGAAAAAAACGGAGAACCCGGAGGAAACCCACGCAAGCATGGTGAGAACATGCAAACTCCACACAGAAACGCCCCATGCCCAGGAATCGAACCCAGGACCTTCTTGCTGTGAGGTGGACATGCTAACCACTTTGCCACTGTGCTGTTCCGAGCTGAAACTAATTATTGTTATTATTTATTTTAAATTAATGAATGAATAAATGAATTAATTTTCAGGACTTTATTTTACACCACAGGCTGAGTCTGATTGGTCGGTATGCATTTTTAAATTTTCCACTGTTTTCCAATTTTTCAGCTGTTGTAATACACGTTATCGTTCCTATAACAACAACGTACACATGGGGTGGTTCTGATGGCAGTTCACTGAAGTTCCAAACTGCATTGGATTGCAGAAACATCGTCTCGACACCGTGATGGTGTTCGCCGTCAACTGACACCGACTACCATAAACCTTTTACAATTTAAAATTTTACAAATGTTTGATTTTATGTCGGTTCTCAAAACCGTGTATCACCGTCTAGCTGCCATGTTGTCACGTTTTGCAACCTTTCTGAACAGCGTTCAGTAAAACCTCATTACAACCCGTTCACGCCGCGTTTTCACCGACTGCTCACCACTGTTTTGCCATCATATTAAATCACGCTGAACCACTTTCAGAACCACCCAGTCAGAGCAGTCAGAGTTAAAGCTGGAATTTTAGACGTTGTGATTTCCATAACAGCAAACTGCAGGGTTTTTGTATTTATCTTACCTGCTAGGGTGTATAAAAAACCAACTCACTTAATTACCAAGGAGATTATGTTTTATCTATGCTTTTGCGTTTTTTTTTGTTTTTGTTTTGCAAGCAGGACAACACAAAAAGTTCATTGCAGATTCAAGAAATTTCCACGAGAGGCAGGGCTTTGGACGAGAAAGATTTCATAACATTTTGGAGATGATCCAGATCAAATTACAGATCCAGGAGGTTTTTTGTTAGTTTTTTTTTTTTAATACTCTTTAATATTTTGAGAGATGACTATTTTTGCAAGTGTCGTATTACAGTAGGCCCAGCAGGGGGTGCTGTGTATTCCTTTTTTTAATTAATAATTTTTAAGCTTGGTGGAGGTTTGCACTCTCCTATTGTTCTTGTTAGTGGATCTAGCAAAAGTATGCTGTCCTTTTTTTTTTCAGAAAAAAATGCGATGACCTGGTGAGCTGTCCAGGGTGTACTCGGTCCTCGACCAGAGTCGGCTGAGATGGGCGCCAGCCTCCCCGCGGCCCTGATTAAGATTAAGCGGCTTAGAAAATGAATGAATGAATGAATGTTCAGTCAGGGATAAACAATCATTATTGTAACAGTAACTCCACGTCATTACACCAACACTTCCCTGATTATTTTCTCAGAAAAGTACAGGGGGTTTTATTCCTCTGTGTAAAAGATATTCTGTTCTGTTATTTGCTATTAACAGCATGATAAGGATGGATTTAAATCCAGGGAGCTCAAGTTGCACTCTTCGTGAGATCCTGTTTAGAAATGGGAACCGAGGAGATTTGTTGGCGGATTATCACGCCATAAATTTATCTTATCATCCCTTCCCTAATCTACAGAAAGATAAAGCACCATGCGACGACTCAGGAAATCCCAGGCCCTGGTGCAGAGGTCTGCTTGTTACTTTGAGAAATTTTGTCTAATTAAGAGCCAATCCAGCTGCACTGTGGCCTCAGGGCCGGGACCTCGGTCTACAGAGGAATGACTGTAAAATTAATGCATTTATAATAACCACACGATCCTAAACATCTCCATTCTCACACACTACTTCCCCCCACAGCACAGCTGGATCAGCACAGCACGCAGAGCAGCGGCAAAAAAAGAACCGGAGGGGAAAATAAAAACCCCTCTCCTACTGCTCTCTTTCAGTCTTCCTCCGTGACCTTCCTCACGACCACAACAAAAGGTCGATGCCATGGATTGTCTATGACTCTCTGCTCTCTGCGTGATCTGGAACCGGATTTCCGGCACAGATTGAACACAGACCAAGAAAAAACCCCCACAATTTTCAAAAGCGAAACCCCACTAACTGAGTAATGAAGTCCATGATCATGCTCAGTGTGTGTCCAGAGCTTTAAAAGAGTCAAAACTCATGCTGCTTATCCACAATATTTAGAAAGGACGGTTTTAACATGGAGCTTCTACATTGAAACCAGGTGCAAACCAAACACACTTTATTAGAGATCTGAGTCGAGTTTCAAACACTGTAAAGTTAATACCATCCTAACTGAGAGAGAGAGAGACAGAGAGAGAGAGAGAGAGAGAGAGAGAACGAGAACGAGAGAGAGAGAACGAGAGAGAGAGAACGAGAGAACAAGAGAGAGAAACTGCTCAGTGTGATTAATGATAATATTCCTCTTGTTTGGAAAACCCATACTCATAGATTTTTTTCCGTATATATATATATATATATATATATATATAACGGTTATGGTGTTCTTATTAGCACTGCCAAGGAGGTCACGTTTAACCCGTAGTTTGTGTACCTGAAACATCTCCGCCAGAGGTGGAGCTTTGGACAAGGAAGGCTCCATTAGGTGGTTGATCACACTAGAGGTGCGGTAAAAAAACAAATGGCGCAAATGGGAAATTCGTGGCTGACGCTTTTCATTGTCAAATTTGTTGCGCAACATTTTGGTCGCCTGGTTCGTGAACTCATCGCAAAAAAATTCAAACATGTTTGAAATTTCTGCGAATGAAGCAAAACAAGGCTCTGATGCGGAGTAATCTCAAACTCTTTTCAAACAGTCTGCACATGTCTCGAGAAGGTCAGAAGGTCGTTTTTCGTTCGCAAGGAAAAGCGACAAGATGGAGACTTCCATGCAGAAAGTTTGAGAATTGCTGGCATCTGCCATATTCCGTATACATGTTCTCATAATTCGTGTTTTATTCGCATTTTGTTTGCGCTAATAACTTTTGAATAAAGAGCAAATGGTTTGCGAAGAAAAAGCGAACAAAACGCGACTGATTTATGACAGGAGATTCGCTTTTTCCGCCAAACATCCGCAGGCCAATCACAAATTACTCGCAAATCAGACGCAAAAATCGTCGCACAACTTCCGCGTGATATAGATATTTTTGTCCCAAAATATTCGCTTGCACGTGGAGTCGCAAAACATATTGATGCGAATTTTAAATTCACCCAGAGTCGGCTGATAGGCTCTGGCCTCCCTGTGACCGTGGTAAGATAAAGCAGTTTGGAAAATAAATAAATGAATGAAACCCTCATCCCTCCTGGAGGCTGTTAAAGAGTATATATTAACCATAAGGAATAATATACAAGCTGCTGGATTTCTTCAGGGTCCTAATGTCCTGAAATTACACCACATGGACAATGGAAGAACCTCGAAGTGTTCTAGATTCAATCTATTCTTTCCATGAGAGTAATTAATCTGGGAACTCGGTGTATACACTCCAAACGAGGTCCATTTAAGAAGGTTTAAATTAAGGTTTTTTTGTTGTTGTTTGTTTGTCCTTTTAGGAAACTTTAAAGAGTAAATCTCTACAACCGAGTGTGGTCTTATCATATAGATTCCCAACTCTGATCCTGAAACAAAGTGATTAGACTCGTCCTGCATTTTCCTCCTATAACACAGCGGATTTCTTAAATCACCTACTAAACAAACCTACTTCCTGGGTTTAATTTGTGTGTGTTAGTGCAGGAAAAAACACTCAACTGTGCAAGACAAGGTGTTCTCCAGATGCTGTGCCTTATCAGGGAGATAACACCACCAACCCCCAACATTACCACAACCACACACACCAAATATACAACTGCAGTCGATATTACGGAAATACAATGCAGGTTCTCGCCATGGATTTGTGTATGGGGGCAGTGGTGGCCCGGTGGTAGGGTGCAGGATTACTGATCCCAAGGTCGGGGGTTCAAGCCCCACTATCAACGGGTTCTCACTGCTCTCCCCCGAGTGCAACTAACTGGGTTATCAAAGGCCGGCCATGTCTCTCACTGTCTGTGGTGAGAGGCATGTAAAAGAACCATTGCTGATTTTCGTCAAGAGTAGGTTGCATTGCCGTCAGCGTGTTTCTGCCCTGGCGAGCTGTCCAGAGTCGGCTGAGATGGGCGCCAGCCTCCCCGTGACCCTAATTAGGATTAAGCGGTTCAGAAAATGAATGATTTGTGTATGCATATATATATATACTCACAATAATAAATGAGAGAGTTAAGTCCAGGATTTGCCATTTTAATTCAGAGGGGAACCTTAAAGGCTCTCCATGGAACTCTTACCATTTAATAGGGTTCTACAAGGGATCATTCTGGAAGCTAAGAACCTGCAAAAGAACTGGCATATAATAATAAAAATAATAAAATAATAATAATAATAGACTAGAACCAGAATGCATACTGGTTCTATACTTGAGGGCATAGGCAGACAGGAGAACCCAGAACGAAATTGTCAAGCTACTTTTTCAGATAGTGTACCTTCCCAACTGCATGAATTAATGCAAATAAATTTGCCATGCCAATTATTATTATTATTATTATTATTATTACTACGTTATACATACCGATGGGTAAGGTGATGAAGAAGGGCAGCCAGCATGCGGTGAACGCTCCCACCAGCACTCCTACTGTTTTGGCTGCTTTTTTTTCCCGAGAGAATTTCAGCACCGTGACCGAGAGCGCGCTCCGTTGATGCTGCGTGGGCTCCTCGCGCGTCCTGGAGCCCTGGTGGATCCTTAACGTGACTTCCGTAGAGTTTATTCTCTCCTTCCGGACGCCCAGCTCCAAACTTCGACTCGTGCGTTTGGCCACTATGTACACCCGGCAGTACATGACCAGGATGACGGCCAGAGGAATGTAGAAGGACGCGAGCGAGGAGAAAAGCGCGTAGTAGGGCTCTTCGGTGATGTCGCACGCGGTGTCGTCGGGGGAACGCGCCTGCTTCCACCCCAGCAGTGGTCCAACGGAGATGAGGATGGAGGCGAGCCACACCGAGATCGCGGCGAGCAGAGCGCGACGGCGCGTCACGATGCTCGAGTAGGCAAGCGGACGGCTCACGCCGACGTACCGGTCCACCGAGATGACGCACAAGCTCAGGATGGACGCCGTGCAGCACAGGACGTCCAGCGCAGCCCACACGTCGCAGAACACGCTCCCGAGTGCCCAGCGGTCGAGGATCTCGTGCGCCGCCGACACCGGCAGCACGGCGGCGCTCAGCAGCAGGTCCGCCGCTGCAAGGTTCGCGATCAGCCAGTGCGTGGGAGCGCGCAGTCGCCTGTCGCGCAGCACCGACGCCACGACCAGCGCGTTACCGAACGCCGCGAACACGATGAACGCGCCCAGGACTAGTCCCAACGGCAGCGCGCGAGAGAGGCGCACGGGCGGGTGGTGCGCTCCGGTCTCGGTACACCCGGTGCCGTTAAAGAGCACGCACGAGTCATTTTCGGGAGTCATGGTTGCAAGACATGATCATTTCTCCTGCACGTTGTAAAAGCGGTGAAGATACTGTGTGTGTGTGTGTGTGTGTGTGTGTGTGTGTGTGTGTGAGAACTTCACAGCTCGGGCTCGTGCACCCGCTATTCCAGACCCCTGATGGGCACCGCGTCCCTCCCCTTTTCCCCCCCTTGAACCCTTTCCCTGTTTCCCCTTTTCCTTTTTCCTCTGCACTGAATTTTTCTTTGGGGGGAAGTGAAGCACTTTCCGGATCATCTCAGCAGGGTGTTAGAGGTGTGTGCTGGAGCCATAACCGAATTATTTGTGAGCACTTTGCATGACTTTTCTCCACCTTTTATCAACTTCCACAATTCTTTTTACTTTTTTTTGAAGGAAAATTAAAATTTCCAACCATTCTTTAAAAAAAAACAGCTCTTCTGCATAATTTATTTAATTTAATTTAATTTATTATTATTAGTATTATTATTTGTGTATTTTTTAAATCCAAAGATTACTGACAGTGGGTGATATGGTGGTGTAGTGATTAGCACGTCTGCCTTACAGCAAGAAAGATTTGGGTTCGAGTCCCAGACTCGGCAAGGGCATTAATGTGTGGGGTTTGCATGTTCTCCCCATGCTTGTGTGAATTTCCTCTGGGCACTCCCTCTTGGTTTCTTCCCACTGTCTAAAAAAAC
The DNA here is from genome assembly GCA_039654325.1 of Tandanus tandanus. Classification (NCBI taxonomy): domain Eukaryota; kingdom Metazoa; phylum Chordata; class Actinopteri; order Siluriformes; family Plotosidae; genus Tandanus; species Tandanus tandanus. The sequence continues at coordinate 20,578,698 of JBCNYH010000016.1, read as the reverse complement.
ATACACATTAGGCTAATATTATTAATAATATTTCAAATCGCCCCTTGGTGTGACTTGTTGAATGTGTATGTTGGCCCTGTGACACTGGTGAGCTGTTCAGGGTGTACCCCGGCTGAGATAGACATCAACCTCCCTGTGACCTTAATTAGGGTTAAGTAGTTTAGCAGTCTCACAAATGAGAGTGAGATTACATGAACACTGACAGATTTGTATATTAAAGTAATTCCAGCTCTGTAATATATTGAGTAGGATTTGAGTATAAATATCAGAATGTTCTGTTACTCTGAATAAGCTGAGCTGACTAACATAAGATGCCCTTTACACCAGTTCTGGATTCTGATTGGCTGGAACGTGTTGATAAATTTTCTATAATTGCAGCTGTGGCAGTGGTGCAGTTGCAAATTACAGGTTTATATTCATAAGCTCATTAATTCCATTATAGCTGTTGATATGGTGAAGTTTTTTGTAAGGAGACTGACACTGATGGTAGAAGTCTCCAGTGTCAGTGCCTTGTAAGAGTCAGCAGTAAAGCTGTAATATGATGAGCTGCATTTTTTTTTCTGGTTTGTTTTATTAACTTCAAGAGAGATGAAAATCTCAGGAGAGAATGAATGATGGTTTATAGCTTCAATGCATAAAATCGGAGCTTGTGTAAGATCTTTGTTAGTGTTTCTTTTCTGTTTAAAATGAATTACTTTGTTGATGTTTTGAAAGTTAAAGCCATGTTCTCTGAAAAAATCTGAAGAAGAATTTTAAAACTGCTTTTCTTGTTTGCCAGAAGTACTTCACTCCTGCGTTACTCAATAGGCGAACTCTTGCCCAAATCCGAACCCAACTTTAATTTAATCTAGCCTGAGACTTAATCTGGAAGATATTTCAACTATCATCTAGATGGCTTTTTAATAGCACACGCAATAAAAGTTTGTATACACACAACCCTTCACACTAACACTCACACCAAGGGGCAATTTGAAATAGCCAGTTAGCCTAATGTGCATGTCTTTGGACTGTAGGAAGAAACCCACACGGAGAACACGCAAACTCCAAACAGAAATGCCCTCACCGAGCCCAGGACATGAACCCAGGACCCTCGCGCTCACAATCGCTCAGAATGAAAAATACACGATCAGATAGACAGACAAACTATTGCCTACAGCACCAACAGCAACACAGAACATGAAATTGTTAAACGGAAAAACAACAAACAAGACACGTGATATGAATGAAGGTGAAAATCAGCGAGTGAAAGGCGGTGAAAAGAAAACTGCTTTTAGGCAGTGCCTAAATCTCTATATTAGCTCTGTGAGGGCGGGTACATAGATTTGGGAAGAAATATGGATTAAACCCAAAACACTGTAAATGAGTTATCTAGAAACACTACAGTAATGAAGCAAAAGATTTCACATGGGGTGGGGAGGGAGTAAAATTTGTAATTAGCATTTTTCTGGTTTGCCGACGCCCGAGTTGCAGACACGCAGATGAAAGCACAAGAGCCTGTACCGGTACACGTACAGACAGATGAATGGACGATAACATATGGTCAAAACATTCATTAAAAAAAATAATAAATAAAAAATCAAGCCAACCTTATTCTACAAAGTACGGAACTGCAGCGCTGCAGTAACCTTCACAGACGTTCCACAACATCAAGTGTTTCTATTAAAGCACGACGTGTCATATTACAGCTGAACTGTGGTTTAGAGCGGACTACCAGAACTTAAAAATGAATATATATATATATATATCTTTAATTTTCTGGTACTATGAGGTTCATGGAATGACCTCTAGCTCTCTAGATGTTGTGTAAACTACATGCTGAAATAATCATACACACACACACACACACACACACACACACACACACACACACACACACACACACACGTCATTTGGCCCCAAAATATAATTCTGCATCCAAATTCTGGATGAGATCTTTTCTCTTATTCTGAATCTGATATCCTGAAGGAACTGTGTGACCTCGGTAGGATTTCAGTACTTTGCTAGCTGCTGTATAATCAACTTAAATCTCCAGAACAAAAATTAAAGATAAAACTACAACAACAACAACAACAACAACAAAAAAGCAAACTTTCGATGCAATACATGTTTTGATTAGTTTTAGGGAAATTGTGCACAATGAATTTTTTTGACTGATTGCTTTAATCATTTAAACATGCAACACATGTGGTTAGAAAAGCAACATGGCACAGCTGTGTTTTTGTATAGCAGATGTAGTGGTTTAATCGCTGCGTGAGTCCTGGGGGGTTGGGAGGGTGGGGGTTACCCAACGCTTTGGGCAGTGGCAGTTCTGCAGCTGAAGATCGAGTTAGTAATTCTTAAGCCTCTGTAGTACCGCAAGCTCATAATCTAGACCACCAACATCCAAGGATTAGGAGCTCTTTCTACTCATCACCCTTCAGAAAGTTTATGGTATTTTCGGTTCAAACTCCAGACTCAGCATCCACACAGGAAGTGACGAGCGATAAGCAAACTGCTTTGCTGCTGAACTACACACAGGTCACCTCGCCAGCCAAATATATTACTTCACCGCTGAAGAGTTGTCAGCTCTTGCTGCCTAGGTAACCCCCTCTCACGTTTTCCAGTTAAAAATCTTTCCGAATAAAACTGTGAGCAGCATCGAGCTTGTTCCCCATGGTTCCCCAACGCGAGAGTGTTGCAGCGAGGCACGGTGGCACAGTGGTTAGCACGTCTGCCACACAGCAACAGAAAATTTCACCTTTCGTCACTCATTTCGCTGGCATTCATAGACTTTACATAGTCGCTTGTTGTTCTTCGCTTCCTTTGCGGATGCAGCTTTACAGAATCGGTTTCGAGTTACTTTGGTTTTAGACATCAAAATTCACAACACAACAATTTATAAAAAAAAAAAAAAACCCAAAACAAACAAACTTAAGGTTCATGGGTGACATTAGTGTTTATACAAATTTCTCACAACGTAATTCTCATTACCTCGAGCTGTGTTTCTCATTATTAATATTTTTCTTGGAATAATAATCACAAATCAGATACCAGAATGTCCTATTAATCGGGTTTTATGATTACACTCTTGTCTCATGGCAGTACCGCTCGTCCATGTGTGTTCGAATGTAGACGTGGACATCCTGTGAACATCCTGAAGTGTGTAGCGATATCCTAAACAATAAACTATAAATATTTAAGTCTAGATAAATTTATGGCTGTGACTGGATCACAAAAGAGGCTCTTTAACAACACACTTGAGGTAAAAGACAGAAATATCATTTAAACATGTGACATAAACAGACGAGAAGTTCACGCGACATGGACCTTAAACAGCCGTACGGTCTGACGCTGTGGGAAAGAACGTAATGTTCCAATTACTGTATTACAATAACATCAAGATACAACACCACCGGCTCACCTCCAACCTGGAAATGACTGGTTTCTATGGTATCACATTTAAAAGGGCGGTGTCATGGCTGTTTGAAGGAAATAGCCTAACATAACCATTTATATAAATGTAAATTTGCTGTATGAGGATAGCAGACATGAATTTGGTTCATGCTATCAATTTATTTGGACAAAAACTTTAAACCCCTTTTGTTTTGCAAGTTGAAAGGTTATTTAATAAATATACATTAGTATTTTGGACATTCATTGCATATTTACACCCCTTTTTACTAACTGAATTTGGATAAAAATAATGGCACAACTCCTTTAACACTGTATTAATCCCTTGCAGGTGGCACAGTGGCACAGTGCTTAGCACGTTCGCCTCACAGCAAGAAATTTCTGGGCTTGAGGCATTTCTGTGTGGAAAGTGCATGTTCTCCCCGTGCTTGTGTGGGTTTCCTCTGGGTACTCCGGTTTCCTCCTACAGTCCAAAAACATGCACAGTAGGCTAATTGACTGTTCCAAATTACCCCTAGGTGTGAGTGTGTGTGACTGGTTGTGTATATTGGCCCTGCGATGGACTGGCGAGCTGTTTAGGGCATACCCCGCCCTCACCCAGAGTTGGATGGGCGCCAAACTCCCCACAGCCCTAATTAGGAATAAGCGTTTCAGAAAATGAATGAATGAATAAATCCCTTGAAAGCAACAATAGCAGTTGCCTAAAACTCACAAAAGACTGTATATGAGGCTAAGGACTTATGGAAAAAAAAACCTGGTTTTCCACTGGAAGAAAGAAGGAATCATCAGAGTAGTCCAGGATCCAAGATCTATTTATGTAGGGTTACTGGAAAATCATACCGGGTTTTGCATTGGTCACCAATATTCCCAACGAGCAATCTCCGATCGCCCCGGTTCCCAATGCCCAATCACCGATATTCACAATGTCCAATCACTGATCCACATGATTCCCAACAGCCAATCACCAACTGCCATTATTCCCGACACCCAATCACTGATCCCCGCTGTTTCCAACACACAATCACTGATGGCCACTGCTCCCAACACCCAATCACTGATCATCTATACTTCATATGGAATGGGAATAAAGTTTTACTTGCCTTGAAATCATGTGACTAACAAACATCATGTGAGCTGTAAAGTAGGAACTGAAGACAGTCTGAATGTAGATTCAACAGTTTGACCATGTACCTGTTGTGTCCAACTCAGGCCTGTGAGTCATTTAGTTTTAAGTACACCTCTATTCAGTTCTTAAGAGTCCTTCTGAGAGACTGAATGAATAGAGGATGAGATAGACCTCACTGCAAAAACACAGAAACTCAAGGGGCGAAACCGATCCTGATCACCCCGATCTCCTTCTATAAACATGACCTCTGACCCTAAACCATAAGACAATAAACACTGATTAAAACAAAACGATGGGTCCAACTCCACCACCTGTTTTTACTTCACCCAGGTAGGAGGATCTGGATCCAGGTCAAACTCCACCCCCAGGACTTTTTTTAACCCCACCAGTTAAGTTGTCAACCCCCTGACTTCTGAAACAAACAGGAGTCATTTCAGGTTCAACTCCACCCAGGTAAGAGGTGCTTTATCAGGTCTAACTCCACCTCCTGAGCTTGTGGTTTGATGCTCTTAGGTAAATGGCCCGTACCAGGTCCAACTCCTCCCCTGGACTTGTGGTTTGACTCCACCCAGGTTGTAGGTGCTGTAGCCAGTCGAACTCCAGTAGAACTGGAGAAACCTGAGCTCCGGTCCAAATCTGTGACCATGTTTGTACCCTGTACTTGTTTTTTTCAGATTACGTCCTGAAAAGGATTTCAAATCTATAACACATTCCATACACTGTATTTATCCGGCATTCTCTCCGATATGAAAGGAATGTAGGGCTTGAATGAGGTTTTCCTATTCCCAAAGGAAGGACTTTATTCCGGTGATGTGATTGATGGTGAGTGTAAAGCCTCCGGCGAACGGAATCTCTGATTGCTTGGTATTCGGGCTCATATTGGTCTGATTAGCTGCCCAATATGTGAATGACTGACTTTAAAAAGGCATTTTAGACATAGTGTCACGTTCGGACAACTTCTATTTAACATTGGTCTTGAACCCGGACATCTGCATCATATCCGAGGTGATGACATTGATTTGGAATTGTTCTTGTTATTACAAAACTCGTCCAGTATTATCACATCGTATTGCTCATGTCTTTAAAGTGCATATGAAATATGCCTTATTGTTTTGAACCGTATCTGGATGACTCCAACAGCACAAACCACACTGACTAGGGTACTGAGTCTGACACTCCAGACAACGGAGGGACTGCTGTGGGTGACGTCCCACTCGAAATCGGCAGACTACAAAACACCGAATGGGTCGTCGATTATATTCAAAATGATCACGAATATTATTTGTATTATTAATTTTAATAATAGTATTTCTAGGTGCTTCCTGTAGAATCATTACGATATAGTTATGCTGTTCTACAACATGTAGTAAATGTATTGGGTCCTACATTATGCTGTGAAAGTGCTCCAAATACAGAAATGAACAGAACTGCACACGGGAGGGTTGTTCTTTCTTGTAGCATAGCATACCTACATACTTCCTGCTGCAAGAGAGTGTGTGCTGCCGGGAGCAATGTAAGGTTTCTGAAAAGGCAGAACAGGTTCAGGCGATGAAGTGCATCACAGAACACCATGGTCTCCAGCCAGTTTGCATGAATGACGAGGTCTTAGCCGCAGCATATAGTGCTTACAGACAGCACTACAGGGACCGTGATGCAGGAAATGAGTACCTGTTGTTTTAAGTTGTTTATGAAGAGATAAGTGTTTAAAGGCTTCAACCACCTTCAGTTTAACAGCTCACAGACTAGGCCAGAAAAAATGACTTATGGTTAGTGTCAACACACACATCGTTGTGTAATTCCTATTTAAATGTCACAACTTCGTTATACATGTTCAAGTAAATGGACATGTTGTGAATATTGTTGAATTCAATTTGTTCAGTTCACTGATTTGAGCAATTTTTCTCCTAAATACGTGATGTCTCAAATGTACAATACAATGTAGGATGTATTGATGATACGAAGAGTGCCTATAAGGGGTTTTTAAATTATAAAGTACAAAATAGATGCTTTTTCATGATATATGTCACACACATCTTCTTTTGAGAAATGAAAAAAAAAAAAAAAAAAGCTTGGCGTTGTGGCTTTATTTTCAAATTGGCGTCTGGATACTAACCAAAGCACTTTATTTTTTCAGGCCTTAAAAGAATAACTGTGTATGATATGTGCATACACACACAATGATCGAAAAATATATATTTTACTTTCAGTTGGAAATGCTATGCATCATATCGACAATTTGTGCGCTGGTGGTGCACATTATAGTACCACTGCCATCTTGTGCAGCATCAATCATCAGATGAACCTTTTATTCTGTTGACAATACAGGTTTTCAAGCATGTGAACAATAAAGTGTGTAAAGCTACAATGTGTTAATGTGCTTAAGATCTAGTCTGAAAAAAGCATCATGGCATCCTTTTTGAATGGACCTCCTGCCAAGACTGATTTTTAGCAAACAGCAATACAGAACAGGAGTCACAGAACTGAGTTCACAGCGCGGAAGCGAGTGACGTGAGTGTTGACAGGAATCGTCACTGGAAGGGACCATGCCGTCATCACTCTGGAGCTCACAATCCTGGTCAACATCCATCCCACAGTCCAGAGTGACACGGGTCTGAGTGCCGACAGTCACACAATGTGGGAGATCTGTCTGAACAACTGAAAAATACCAATCAGAAATTCATTCATAAATTAATGAATTAACAAATTTTATTTCAGAAATTTGACATAATTCATGACTCCATCAAGCATCTTATTATCTTTATCTGACAAGAGTGAACATGTGTGTGTGTGTGTGTGTGTGTGTGTGTGTGACTGTGTCAAAACAATACATAATGTGTATGCATGTCTTTTTTATTTAATCTTTTTGCATTTTTATTTTCAGGTCATTATGAGGGGACAAAACATAGACCTCAATTGGAATTTATCATAATTTGATTTTCTATGTGATATTTATGTCAGCAACTCAGCTATGCTTCACTCACCAAAGTGCAGTAATGTTGTTCTTCTGGCTGTGCCTGTGAACTCGGATGTCCATCAGTGACTTTAAAAAATTAATAAATGAAATGAACAATTTTTTAAACAATTATAATCTCAATATCTGTAGATTTTTGAAAATTACATTTCTGAAATATTTACAAGTTGTCACTGTACACACACACACACACACACACACACACACACACACACACACACACACACAAAAGAAAACTTATCAATTATCACTCAGAGAATTGAAACAAGCTCCAGCCTGTTGAGTCAAACTGGTTTTTTCAAGAACTTCCTGAATCACCTACAACAAAAAAATCAGACAACGCATTCAAAATTTTAACCAACTTCAAGCAATTATAAAAACCACAACTCAACAAATCAACCGACATTCCTCTTGCCATGTGCTTGCATAAATGTATAATTTTAACCAAATACTGCATTGCACTGTGATTTATTTAACGAGTTCGTTTCATGGAGCCCTATTGCGAGAGCTCTGCCAAACGAACGGGTGAAAATAAATCACGGCACAATGCAGTACTGGGTTTATTATATAGCTATTAATTTTTCATAATTAAAGTGTAAACCCAATGACTATTTTGCTGAAACAATAAAAGAAAATACTTCAACCAGAAACAATCGGTCACAATATTCTTCTGTTTAAAGCTTATTTTTTCATGTCTGGGTACAGAAAAGGTGTATTTACCTCCAATTTTTGCCTTTTTTCCACTGCCTTGGATTTTCTTATGTTGACACTTGCCGGGTCTGTGGTTGCTGGTGCACGAGAAAAAATGGTTGGGACAGCTGTTTCCAGCAGTACCTTCTTGTGTTGTGTCCCAAAGCCAAGAGCTTGCTTCAAGGCAGGCATGGAGTCGAAACATTCCGGCTTGAAATGCTCACAACACACGACCGAATGCTCAGTGGGGGACAGACGCACCTGCTTCACCCACTTCTGATTTAATTCTGGTTCCTTATGAAACTTGAACAAGCTGAAAGCTTTCGCCCGGGTATTTGAACAATACCCGGCCACACAACGCTCCGGCATTTCCGCAAAAAAAGACATGCAAAGAGTGAAATGTTCGGTTGTCAACAACACAGGAAAGGAATCCAGACACGTTCCGGTGATGAAGCCATTTCCGGGTGTGCCGGAAGACAAGTTGTGCTTTGAATGAAAATTGGTATCGAGTCGTTTTATCGACGAAATCACAAAAGACACAGAATTTATCGGGAAAATAATGTTGCATTTAGCTGTTGTGAACACACCCAAGATCAACAGCCAGGGTTGAAATTCAGCGTCATCGGGCTCCCGAGTGGCGCATCGACAAGGTGCACGACTATCAACCCGGAGATCGCAGGTTCGAATCCGGGTTGATGCCA
>JBCNYH010000016.1:20518112-20529217 GCA_039654325.1 Tandanus tandanus | reverse complement strand
AAAGCTGCTTTGTGACAATGTCAATTGTAAAAAGCGCTATACAAATAAAACTGAATTGAATTGAATTGAATGGTTGTGTGTGTGTTGGCCCTGCGATGGTCTGGTGAGCTGTTCAGGGTGTACCCCGCCCTCGCCTAGAGTTGGCTGAGATGGGCGCCAGCCTCATTGCAACCCTAATTCGGATTAAGTGGCTTCAAAAATGAATGAATGAATGAGCCGCTGTTCTAGAAAATTAATCAACAGCTTCTGACCAATCACAATCCAGAATTCCCTTCCAGCTTTGAAAATAATCCCACTTTAGTGATTACGTACAGTATTAGTTTACTTTGAGCTCAACTGAAACTTTTAACTTGAAAAGCAAGTAGGCGTGGCTGGAACAGGAACTGCAGGATAAAACAGGAAGCGTTAATGATTATACTGAAGACGTTTTTGGACCCAGACCTGCTTTTGCCTCGTCCTTCATTTTCTTCGCTCTTTCTTCGTTGCCCTTTGAGAGGCTTTTCAAAACCAGACTCTCCGCCTCCTCCTCGTCCTCCTTCTCCACTCTTCTTCTTGTTATTTTGTGCCTTCCTCTGGGTCACCTCTCCTCTTTTCACTGATAACCTTTTTATTCTTCTCTACATTTCTTCTCTACCTGCCTTATCTCTCTCTCTCTCTCTCTCTCCGCTCTATCCGGAGAACCCGCCCGGCTGTCTCAGGGTTACTGGACGCTTTCTGGAGGACATGCCAATAATAGCAACTACACTTTTATGTATGTGCGAGTGCAGGTGTGTGTGTGTGTGCGTGTGTGTGAGTGTGAACTCACAGTAAATTGTTCTGTCTCTGAGACTTCTTTTCAAACTGTGCCACAGGGCTGTGCTATCTACCCTCTTCCACATACATGAGCTCACCAACACTTGTGATTGGCTAGAGTAGTCGATTGATAGATGAGAGAATGTAGAGGTCCCTCCCACCCAGACAGCATGCTTAATTATTTAATGTGTTTATTTAAAACATAAATATAATTTTATCGCTCAGCTTTTTGTAACTGCTCTCAGCACTTTATTTCTCTATCTTTATTACCTTATACAGGTATATATTTTAATCTATTTCACTTTATTTGAACTCCACACAGAAACCCCCTCGTCGAGCTGGGAACTCGAACTCAGGACCCTCTTGCTGTGAGGTGGACGTGTTAACAGCCGCACCACCGAGCTGCCTGTGTATTTTATTATAAATATTAAATAAATAAATAATAAATATTAAATAATATATAAATAATAAATTAATCGATTGTTTTGTGTTTTGTGCTAATCGGGAGCCTCATGTGATTTTACTGTATTTAAAAACATCTTAAATTTGTATTTATTTATTTCAGTATCTGTTCCAGTTCCGGTTCTGGTTCTGGTTCTGGGTGCATAATGTTTTCGTGAGCTTGCCGTTAAACATCTACAGCATCCGCAAACATCCACATACCACGAAACACCGCCATAAAAATGTTTTTAAAATGTCACAGCTGACTAGGTTATAAACACACACACACACACACACACACACACACACACACACACACACACACACACACACACTCACTGAATCTAGTTCCGAACATTGAGACATTCTTTAATTATGATTTTGTTTTGAATGCAGTCTCAGACGTGTCGAAGGATCGTCCTTGGACTAGAGGTTTTAATGACCACTAATTAGTCACTGAGAATAATTAGCCACTGTAATTAAGCACTGATCTCTCTCTTTCTCTGTCTCTCTCTCTCTCTCTCTCTCTCCCTCCTTCTCTCTATCCCCCTCTCTTTGTTCCTCTCTCTCCCACACTCTCTCTCTCTCCCCCTCTCCCCTCTCTCTCCTTCTCTCTCTCTCCCTCCCTTTCTCTTTCTCTTCCTCTCCCCCTCTCTCTTCCTTCTCTCTCTCTCTCTATCTATCCTCCCACTCTCCCTCTATCCCCCCCCTCTCTCTATTTCTTTCCCCATTCTATCTCTCTCTCTCCCCCCCTCTCTGTATTTCTCTCCCACTCTCTCCCTCTATTTCTTTCCCCCTCTCTCTTTCTGTCTACCCCCCCCCCCCCCCTTGCACTTTTTAATTGCAGGGTTATAAAAGCACACGTGAGGAGTGACAAATAACAGGGATTCATGTCCCCACTCTCGTACTGAGTCTAAAAAAAACAACGTGTTGTTAAACACCTGGACCGCACGTGCGTCTGTCCTCCTGAGCCTGGTTAGTAACAAAGGAAAATAATACATTCGTTTACAGAACTAAATGAGTGCAGTTCATGCGAACAGCCCTCTCTATCTCACGCTATAAGTACACACTCGAGTGCACACCCGGGAGCCACTGACATCTAAACTAATAACGTTATATCATTATACACGACCAGAGGGACGGGAGAGGAACTCAGGAACCTTTTACCCAAACCCAGGTGCTTTTTTTTCCAAACAAGCAGAAATAGTTTTTTGGTAACTTTTTCCAGAACCAGAAACTATATCAGGACAGAAATGTTTTGAGGAAGCTCCAAAACTTACTAGTGTTCTGTAACCAGGAACTAAGAACCTTTGTCAGGATCATTTTCTGGATTGTGGTTCCATTTCCAGGAACTTATTTTTTTTTTTTTATGGAAACCAATAATACAAAATCTTTGCCTTGATCTCATAATTTTTTCCATAAATATAAAAATCTTTACACAACCCAGGAACTCTGGAGACTTCTTACGGAACTATGGAACCCTTTAGGGAACCCCAGGAACATTTTTTTTCTTTCAGGAACTTAGGAACCTGTTCAAGAACGTATATGTTTCAGGAAATAAAGAGGTTGAAATCTGTATTCCGTACTTCAGAAATTCTTTTAGGCAACTTTTTTAGAACTAAAAACCTTGTCAGGAACCTAGAAGCTTTTGCAGGACTTTTCATAGGAACTTTTTATCTTACTTTTAAATAATGTACCACGACCTTTTAAAGTATGCAGAAGAAATTTAATAGCCGAAGCTGGAGCGTGCTTTTAGAAACCCTGGAACAATCCATGGAAATTTTTTCAGGAACTCTGGAACTTAATATGGGAAGTGATGCAACTTTCCAGAATTTTTAAAACATCTTTTATTTTATTTTTTCACTTTCTTATGAATCCATGAACACTTTTGATGGGACAATTTCAGGACCTCATGAAATTTTAAGTAGGTGCGCTCATACAATACTGATCGTGATTCCGATTTGACCCGATCATATTCCGATGTTACATCAGAGGAAATGGAAGAACATTGGTGTGCATCAACATGCACCTGAGAACATTGAAGGACACTGAAGAATTTTGGGGGAAACTTGATGGAAGAGTAAAATATTTTGGGAGTGTTGAAACATTTAGTGTCTTTGATGTTTGGAGTAAACTCGGGGAAACATAGGGGGATATCAATACACATTGGTTTAAAATTCAAAAAAAAAAATTAGAGCAACTCCGGGGGATATTTCTGGTAATTGTTTTATACAATATCGGAGACAGATCGCAACGACATCAGTATAAATTGGAGTGACATCAGTATAGCTCATAATAATATCAGATGAAACATCGGAATAACATTGGAATCACTTTTTGTAACATTCAGAGAACATCGGAACAAAATCAGCTAAAACATCGGAATAATAACATTGTAATAACATTGAAATAACAAGAAAGTGATCGACAAAAATCAGGATCATGGGTATTGCGTAAGTGCACCTTAAAACAAATCTTTATATGAAACCAGGAACTATTTCTGGAACTCTCAGGTCTCTTCTCAGGAGTTTCTAAAGGAACGTCATCAGAGGGTCTGGATCTGACTTGGGACTTTTTAGGAACCTGTGTAATTTTTCATTATGAATGCAAAAGAGGTTTGAAAAACAACAACAACAAAAAACAAATAAAGAATTTATTAATACAGCATTCAGAAATACATTAATGCACTTTGACAATTTAATTGCAGCATTTTTTTTTCTTTCAGTGTAGATGGGCCATTATTCACAACACTATCCGTATATACACACACACACACACACACACACACACACACACACACACACACACACACACACACACACACACACATCTGAGTGTCGTATTAAAGCTTGCTCAGCCTTACCTGTGAGGCAGGAACATTAATTAGCCCTAAATGGCGGTTTCTCTTCTCTGCAGTCTTTTATTTTCTTCCCAGTCGACGTTTTAACAGTAGACCCACTCTGTGCATCACGACACATGTGTGAGGCGTGAAATGCTCTTTTTATACCAGTTCTCCAGCTGCACGTTCTCCTCATCAGGTCACGAGAAAGATGATTTTTAATGATTTTTTTTAATGGAGAGGAAATAATGACGCTTAAGGACGCTGATGTAAAAGGAGGGAAGTTAATGTGCAGTTACAGCCACAGCGAATGAAGAGATTTAAACTGATTTAAATTTATTCTACCGGTTTATATATATATATATATATATATATATATATATTAAAATTATCAGGACCCTGACACATAGTGGTGGGAACTTCAGTCACTCTGAAGGGGTTTAATCTTTGATAATAACTGGCTCGCTGTACATTAATCTAATTATTACATGAACACTTGACACTAAAAATGGATTTTAAAACAATTTTATCAATTTAAAAATAAGTTTATTATTTTTAAACATTATCTATCTATCTATCTATATATATATATATATCTATATATATATGTTTCTGCTGATAATGAGGACCGGAGTAGTGATTTGTTGTATTTAAATAATAGACCACAAAAGGCCATAATCGACCAATCAGAATCGAGTATTTAAATGAGCTGTGTAATCAAATCTTTATGATGATTTTTTTGTTGTTGTTGTTTTTATTTATTTGAAATTTGAGGAATTTCTCTTTTGCTGTAAATATGAACAGATCCCAATGATCCAAACATTAAAATATAGAACTTGCTTTTAAAAAAACATTTAAAATCAGATTATATTATAATCAAATATAAAACTTTTGTGTGAAATAACTACAACATATTACTTTGTAATATAACAAGAAGGGCATGGGTTTGATTCCCGGGCTCGGCGTGGGTGTTTCTGTGTAGAGTTTGCATTTCCCAGTGTTGCCTGAAATAGGTTCCAGACCCTCCACGACCTTAGTAGGATTAATTGGTTTGGCAAATAATTGAGAGAATAAAAAACTTTCTTACATTTTTCCTTTTTCGGGATATAAAATCTGCAGAGTAAAAATGCTTTATTCATTAAAAATCTTCACATTTTATTCTGTTTTATTGAATTTATTGTATTTTTACATAAATATTTTTACTTACTATGTTTCAAACTTGTATGAGGTATACATATTTACACTCGACATTTGGCTACGTCTAACATCACATACGCACACAGCACTCTCCAGTCCGCGCATACACATGTTGCTGGACGGACAGAGGGACGGACAGACGGACGCTATAGGTTTTTCTTGATGTTCCAAAAGCAATGCTTTTTCCTTATGAAGGGTGCTCCGTGGAGCTCTGATATAAATTAATTGATGACATTTAAATATTTAATGTGTAAAATATTCACAGGTTGAAGAAGACCCTGGTACTGAAGGTACTGAAGGTACTGAAAATGTTGTTATCAGTCATCAGGGCTGTGTAGAAACATTCCTGCTCAGATTGAGCTCCACAAACAGCTTCATTTGTGGAGGAGAGAAACAAAACACACATCACAACCTCAATCGAGAATTAATAACTTTATTTATGCTAACATTCCTGCAGAGATACAGATTATTATCAGCAATCAATCATTTAATGAATGTATTTTCTCACTGGGACTGGGCTACGCGCGTGTGTGTGTGTGTGTGTGTGTGTGTGTGTGTGTGTGTGTGTGTGTGTGTGTGTGTGTGTGTGTTAGACAGTTAGCACTAGCGTGTGTGTAATTTTAGCATGTCCTCATTAAGTGGCTGTACTGGGTGAAGGCTGCTGGCCTCATTTAAAACTAAACACTTAACTTTATTGCTCATTTCGCCCTCCCTCGTCTTCAGTCCTCCCGTCTCATTTTATTTTCCTCCCCGATGTACCCGGGCCAATTAACACCGTCTTCATTACGCGCCTCCTTCCAGACCCACGCACACACACAGGGACAGTTTGACATACAACACCCCCAAACCGGTCCGAAGAATTATGTTAAATTCTCATCACATAAACATGACCGATAAGCGCATCATGTGCTTCATAATGGCCTAAAAATAATAAAAATCAAACATTATTGAACTTCGCTTTTTAGATTTGGAACTTTTCTGAGGAATGTTGGCGAAAATCAGGGTTCGGCTCAGTCATTTAACAACAGTCAGCAACATTCAAATGTTTGCAAAAGTGTTCGCATAAGACAGTTGGTGAGCAATGGCTAGCAAATGTTAGCGACACTGTTTGTCACCATTAGCAACTATTTGCCACTCTTTTTCCACTGTATGGGGACTTTTGGGTCCTTTCGCCAACTCATGATAAAATACCAGGCCAACATGAGGCGAACCTTGGAGTAAACCACCCTTACCCCTACTGATGGACCCAGTCCTATAAAAAAGGTGAGGTCAGGGTCAGGGTAGGTCGACAAACAGAAGTAAAAGCACCCTGAACAGCTCACCAGGCCATCACAGGGCCAACACACATACAACCATTCACACTCACACTCACAGCTAGGGGCGATCTGGAACAACCAATTAGCCTACTGTGCATGCTTTTTGAGTGTGGGAGGAAACCAGAGTACCCGGAGGAAACCCATGCAAGCACGGGGAGAACATGCAAACTCCACACCGAAGCCTGAGAATCGAACCTTCTTGCTGTGAGGCGGACGTGCTAACCACTGTGCCACCATGCCGCCCCTGAAATGTACATCTTGGATGTAAATATTTCCATTTTTCATCCGTCTTTTCATGCTATTTGAGTGAACTTTCAACTGTAAAGTGGTCTCATAGAACTATTTGTTTTAAAAAAACATTTCATTTACAAATGCCCTCGAGCCTCCGTAACTCTTACCTAGACACCTTTAATGTGGTTACAGTATAAACCAGACCTTAAAGCTTTCAGGAGTCCTCTCCGAATATAATATAAACATATAAAATCAGGCTTATAAATAATAAACAGTAACGATCTTGAGTGTGTGTGTGCGTGCATGTCTTCAGAGAGAAGCACACAGATCCCATAGAGCCACAGTCACACTGTTAATTAGCCAAATTAGTCAGAGCAAACCAAACTCCAAGGTGACACATGCGAACATCACCATGACAACACCACACAGCTAAAGTGGAGGGAGGAAGTAGGGCATGAGTCTTCCTACACTCACACACACACAGACACACACACGCAAAACAGTCAGTCAGTACTGTCCATCTCTCACCGATTTAAAAGTTGATTAAAAATTATTATTTCCTCCCTCGTCCTATAAATAATTCATGGGTACATAATTACCGCAGGTTGGCGAAGAAGAAAATGATTTAATTTAGCCATGGGGTGTGAATCTTAGGATTACCTCTGGCTAAATGTGGATGATTTGATTACCGTGACAACGCTGACCCTCATACACGACAAGAGAAAGCGACAGTGAGCGAGCGAGCAAAAGAGAGAGAGAGAGAGAGAGAGAGAGAGAGAGAGAGAGAGAGAGAGAGTTGATAACAAAAAAATGTGTGGACGCGCACATTCTTAATATATGATAATAAAATCTGCATAGATTTGCCTATTAAGGTAGCCATCTGTCTCGTTATTACTCTTTCGTTCTGCATCTTTAATTCCAGCGGATGATGTCAGGTTCCCTTCCACTAAAGCCGCCAGCCTTTATTCACTCCAGCCACAGGGAATTGAAAAAATAATAATTAAACACTTTATAAACTATCACTCGCACTATCACTGTGTTCCTATAGGGCGGGTCATGGTTGTATAGACACGTGTAGTGGAACCTACACCCCCCCAACACACACACACACACACACACACACACACACACACACACACACACATGAACCATAATGTTAACAACTGTCCCATGGTACAATGTTAACACATCATGCTGAGTAGCGTAGTGGTTAGCGCATCCACCTCACAGCAAGAAGGTCATGGGTTTGAGTCCCAAGGTCTCGACGAGGGCGTTTCTGTGTGGAGTTTCCATGCTCTCTCCGACATACACGCTAGGATAATTGGCTGTTCCAAATTGCCCCTTGGTGTGAGTGTGAGTGCCAATAAACCTAATGTGAATGTCTTTGGGCTGTCGGAGGAAATTGGAGTACCCAGAGAAAACCCATGCAAGCACAGGGAAAACATGCAAACTGCACAGAGAACAGCCCTCTCCGAGCCCGGGACTCGAACCCATGAGGACTTTCATGCTATGAGGCGTATGTACTAACCACTACGCCACCAAGCCGCCCCCATCATTTGAATTGAACTGGAGCTTGTAAATGTTATTAAAATACAACGTTCCACCAAACTAGTTTGTTTTACAGTGGTTTGGGACAATAAGCATATTTTAGCTTTAGCACGGCTACATTTTTTTAAAGTGTTAAGTTGTAGACCATGACCCTACCCTGGCGCTAAGTGCATTTTATTGTGATGAAAACACCATCAGAAACTTTTAGGTGAATAAAGGTTTGAGAATAAAGGCCATGTGGAGGAGGATGAACTCGGGCTCCAACAGCAAACTCAAAGTTAAACCTACTGTCAGTTTCTGTTTGGTTCTGTTCTGTTTTTATGTTCTAAAGTTTGAATAGGGGCTCGGGGAAAACTTTTGCATCTCAAAGCTGTTGACAGCTGACCTTTCAAACCAACCATTAAGCTTCATCCAAAGCCCAGGCTTTTAACTAATCCGGGCGGGGGGAAAAAAAGAAAACATCAAGCTATTATATGAGTCAGTATAATTCAAAACAATAGATGGAAGATTAGATGCAACAACCTTCCACAAAAACCACACCGAGCAGACATTTTAAACAGAAATTAAATACCAATAATACTGATTTAATGATCCAAAAAGACACGTGTAGTGATCGCTACTATAGTCACTTGAGGGTGTGGCCTTTTCAACTTCTTTTTTAAATGAGAAATATTAGTAGCTATATAGCTATATAGAGTACCCAGATGAAACCCACGCAAGCACTAGGAGAACATACAAACTCCACGTACAAACGCCAGGACTCAAACCCACAGCCCTCTTGCTGTGAGACAGATGTACTAACCTTTATGCTACCGTGCCATCCTAAGAATGATTAAATCTTGTGTTGATATAAAATTTAGGCATTGCTTAAAACTGAATAGGAAGCTCATCATCTGATCTGTAACGCTCATCTTCTGCAGGAAACATCAACATTTGGAGCAACGAAACAAGGCGATAGAGCAGTGCATTCATTCCACCAGCGTTGTTACCAAGTGCTTATTAAGGCTAGTGTTTGCATGATAACACACTGTGTATGGCACACACACACACACACACACACACACACACACACACACACACACACACACACATACACACACAAAGAGTGCAATGAAGATATTAATACAATTGTCAAAATTAAGGCATGCAATTTTGCAGCACCAGTTTTCAGATGTGTGTGTGTGTGTGTGTGTGTGTGTGTGTGTGTGTGTGTGTGTGTGTGTAGAGCCAATTAATGCCACTTCATTAGGGTGCCAAGGAGGGCTCTGCTCACACAGTAATTATAGCTTCTTCATGTAATCATCTCCTCAGTTTCTTGTATGTTTATTTTCCATGCTGTTGGAAAATCAGGAGCCTAAACGCACCATATGCTTTATGTCACACACACACACACACACACACACACTTGGATTAGCATCCGATTTCCCTTGTGCATGACTTTTTTAAATTAATTTAATAATAATATTATTTATTATTGGAAATGCCACAAAAACAGAGCGAATGGTTGCGAGGTAAACGAATGCCAGGGCGCGCCGGTTGTAGCCCACGGAACATATGCACAATTAACACCATCGCTTCTTTCCACCACTCGCCTTTAAAAGTGCTCAGGATTAGCCAAGCTTCGAGATGAAAGTGACGGAACAAATCTGCCGTCTCCTCGCGCTTCCTGCACACAGAGTCGGAGAGCTGAAGTGGGAAAGGGGGCAAATTTAATAATCTCCCTGCAAGGCCTCCGGGGCTGAACGATACCGCCGCCGTATTTGCTCTGCTGTGCTAATGCGCACTCAAATGTCATGTTTTTTGAGAGCGCTGGGATGATTGCACGGTTCGAGCTGCATGAACCGCGAGCTGAAGGAGGACGGCGTGATGATGACGGTGTAGCGACTTCAGAAATGAACATGAAACTACTTAATGAACCGTAGTCTAGCATTAACACCAAGCATGCAGGGTAAATCACGGGCCGGCTCCTCTGAAGGAGAAAGCTCTATATCTGGTTTGGACTGATATGAAGGCACGAATACACCGAGTGGAATTACTTACATGTGGCCTCTTTCAGGGGTTGCGTAGACGACTCGAGTCGTCATTCGTCGCCACTGTGGCGGAAACATTTCTCAGGCAGACGACAAACAAAGTAGTTTGTTGGCCTGGAAATACAGATGAGATGAAACCAAGGGTGGACTGATGGAACTCCCAAGACCTCATCCCCACCCCCTCCACCCCCCTTTGCCGCAAGTAGGTGGGTTTGTTGTTTTTATTTGTTTGTCTGCTTGTTACCAACTTCTTATCCACAGTTTTTGGCAGATGACTCCGAAGTTGTTATGATGGGTAGGTGATCACCCAAGGATGTTCCCATTAAATTTTGATAAGAATACACGGACTGGTGACATCATAAAAAACAAAATATCAAAAATTTTAAAATATCCGGGTGGCACAGTGGCGCAGTGGTTAGCACGTTCACCTAACAGCAAGAAGGTCTTGGGTTTGAGTCCCAGGCTTGGTGAGGACGTTTCTGTGTGGAGTTTGCATGTTCTCCTGTGCTTGTGTGGCTTTCCTCAGAGTACTCCGGTTTCCTCCCACAGTCCAAAAACATGGACAGTAAGCCAATTGGCTGATCCAAATCGCCCCTAGGTGTGAGTGTGAATGGTTGTGTGTGTTGGCCCTGCAATGGCCTGGTGAGCTGTTCAGGGTGTACCCCGCCCTCGCCCAGAGTCGGCTGAGATGGGCGCCAGCCTCCCCGCGAC
>JBCNYH010000016.1:20470925-20483516 GCA_039654325.1 Tandanus tandanus | reverse complement strand
GCTCAAAGGTAGACCTGCCAGGAGTGAGTTGCAGTAGTCTAGTCTTGAGATGACAAGGGACTGAACAAGTATCTGAGAGCCTCAGTGAAAAGAAATGGGCGAATCCTTCAGATGTTAAAGAGGAGAAATCGACATGATCAAGAAAGATTAGTGATATTAGAAGAGAAGGACAGGCAATTGTCCATGGTTACTTCAGGGCTTCGTGCAGTGACTGAAGGAGATATCACAGAGTTGTCCATGGAAATTGCTTGATGTGGGGATGAATCAGCAGGGATGCAATTCAGCAATACAGTCTTGCTGGGATTAAGCTTCAGCTGGTGAATTGTCATCCATGAGGAGATACCTGCCAGACATGCAGAGATCCGGGCAGAAACATCAGTGTCTGAGGAAGAAAAAGAGAGAACAAGTTGAGTGTCATCTGCATAGCAGTGGTATGAGAACCCATGTGAGGATATGACATCACCGAGGGACCTAGTATAAAGAGAGAACAGAAGTGGACCAAGAACTGAGCCCTGGTGAACTCCAGTGGAATGTCGGCGTGGAGAAGATGTGGATTCCCTTCATGTAACCTGATATGAGCGATCTTCCAGGTAGGAAGCAAACCATTGCCATGCTGAACCACAAATTCCTAGATTAATGAGGATGGACAAGAGAGTCTTGTGGTTGACCGTGTCAGATGCTGCTGAAAGGTCAAGGAGGATGAGGACTGATGACATCTTGGCTGATCGTGCAGCATGTAGCTTCTCTGTGACAGCCAAGAGTGCAGTCTCTGTGGAATGTGCCGCTTTGAAGCCAGATTGATTAGGGTCAAGAAGGTTATTTTGCAAAAGATAGAATGATATTTGGTTATAAATAGTACATTCAAGATTTATAGAAAGGAAAGAAAGAAGTGATACCGGTCTGTAGTTGCTGATGTCTGATGGATCCAGAGAGTGTTTCTTTAAGATGGGTAGAACCCTGGCTCTTTTGAATGCCGTTGGTACATGACCAGATGATATAGAGTTATTAATGATAGTGGAGGTAAAGGGGAGAAGGTCTTGTGAGATAGTCTGGAGTATTGTGGAAGGGATTGGATCCAGTGAGCAGGTGGTAGGATTGCATGATGGGAAGTGGAATCTACGCTGTGTAGTATAGGAGTTGGGGTGGGAGTGAATGTCTGACAGATTTGTTTAATCTTCTCATCAAAGAAGCCGGCACAGTCAACACCATCGTTATTACATCGAGGAGAGGACGGCCGCCTATAAACCCGACAGTACCGCGTTAGATATGCACAACTCGTACACCTTAACTCTAACACTTAGCTTGACCTTTTATTAGCATTGTGTGCAGTAAGTGTGTGAGTACTGTCTGTGTGTGTGCGTGCGTGCGTGCGTGCGTGCGTGCGTGCGTGTGTGTGTGTGTGTGTGTGTGTGCATGCGTGCGTGCGTGTGTGTTTCCGCTCTGGTCCTCTGAGGCGCTGATGATCATCCCACTCTACACAGGATTTATTGTGCATCTGGTTGCGAAAAAACCCAATTAGAGCTCGTCTCTCTCCTGCGATCAGTCAAATCACGGTGCCTACTGAACCAAGACTCAGCATATGGTCTGCATGCATGTTGTTTTTTTTTGTCTCTATCTCTCTCTTTCTCTCGATTTCTTTGTGTTTGTGAGTGCAGATGATAAACACAGACATTCAGTGTCTTTCAATATCATCATTCAGTCAACCAGATGTGCGTTTATCCTAATCTGACAGTTAGAACATTTTTAAAATGTATTTTTTCTATTAGTTCTTGGAGAAGTTGTTGTTTTTTTTCTTTCTAACACCGTTATACTTTCTTACTCACTCATTTGCTGAATCGCTGGCTCGTGGGGAGGCTGGAGCCTATCTCGGCCGACACTGATCAATGGTACCCAGAGGACCCAGAGGAAACCCATGCAAGCACAGGGAGAACACTCCCTGAGAGAACACTGTGTGAAACTCCACACAGAAACGGCAAGCCCGAACCCAGGACCCTCCTCATGCTGTGAGGCAGACATACTAATCACTACAACACCATGCCGCCCAACATAAAACAATAAAATTTAATTTTAACTACCTCAAATGTAAGATTTTGCTGTTAGCTTCGAAAAAATCCCAGAAACAAAACAAAGTTTTTTCTTCTTTACTGACTCACTATTTTTAAGCTCATTTTAATAACAAATCAAAAATAAGTTGCATAACAAAAATCCCAGAATGCAAGCCATATGCAACACTGACTTATACAGCATCTTGGCTTGTTAGCAATAATTCATTCATTCATTAATTTTCTAAGCCGCTTAATCCTTATGGTCGCGGGCAGGCTTGCACCCATCTCAGCTGATTCTGGGCGAAGGCGGGGTACACCCTGGACAGCTTGCCAGGCCATCGCAGGGCCAACACACACACAACCATTTACACTCACACCTTGGGGTGATTTGGAACAGCCAATTAGTCTACTGTGCATGTTTTTGGACTGTGGGTGGAAACCGGAGTACCCAAAGGAAACCCACACAAGCACGGGAAAAACATGAAAACTAGCAAGTGGATACCCGACCCAAGCCCGACATTACCCGACAGGTCGGGCCGGGTTCGGAACTTCAGACAGATATTTAGAAAAATGATGCTCGGGTTCAGGTCCAGGTCACATCAGCACCATAAGGCATTGAACATTTTAAATTTAAAACAGCTTATTATGTAGGTAGCCAATGGGCCTATTTCACTTGATGATTTTAACTGTGTCGGGCACGGGTCGGGCTCTGACACAAATATCTTAATGCCTGTCGGGCTTGGGTCTGGTTCAGTTACTGCTCTGTTGGTCGTGGGCCAAGCTCGGACAGAAAAATGCACTCTAATGGAAACTCCCCACAGGAATGCCCCAAGCCTTGGAATCAAACCCAGGCCTTCTTGCTGTGAGGCAAACCTGCTAACCACTGCACCACCGTGATGCCCCATCATTTATTTATTCATTTGCTGAACTGCTTAATCCAACTAGGATCACGGGGAGGGTAAAGCCTATCTCAGCCAACTCTGAGTGAAGTCAGCGAACACCTTGAACAGCTTGCCAGTCCATCGCAGGGCCAACACACATGCACACAATCGTTCACACTCACACTTACAGGCAACTGGATAAAGTCAATTACCCCAGTGGGCATATCTTTGGACTGTTGGAGGAAACCGGAGTACCCAGAGGAAACCCACGCAAGCTCTGACCTTGAACCCAGGACCTTCTTGCTGTGATGTGGTCGTGCTAAACACTACGCTACAGTGCTGCGCCCGATGAGCTAGCGATGGTGGTGGTGCTAGCATGATCTGTTCGAGCAGAGTGTACGGGTGAGGTGATGAGAGAGCTGGAGAGATGGAAAGATTAAAGCTCCGCTGCATCGCTCTGGGTAGCCGAGCAGAAGCTTAATCCCACTGCACTGCTACAACTCCGCGTGCAGAGTAGGAGTTGCAGTGGAGTAGGAGCTGGCTCAGTTTCAATCACAGAAAGAAAAACAGATAGTGCACACTTTGCTGTTCCGATCCTGTATCTATAGATCTCAGGGATGATTAGTGCATCCCACATAAAATGCCCTTCCCTTACTGTATCCAGATCAAAAAGTGTCCTGATAGCCATGTGTAATGTGGACTCATCTATCACACTCATGGAGGGGCAGGTGGTGGTGGTGGTGGTGGTGGTGGTGGTCGGGGGGTAGATGGTGGTATATAAATGGCATTACTAATATTTTCTCTATGAATAAATCTGATTCACACTTCACACGCCTTTTCACCTGGTCTCTTCTGCAAACACCCGGCGTGTCACAAACAAGGCGGCTGCTTGATCCCTTGATTCCTCGCTGTCTTATAAAGCAGCACATCAGAAATCCTGCTAGACTACTGACACACACAAACATTCCCCAACTGTTACTGTCTATTAGCGAAGGCAAAATACAGTAATACTCAGGAAAACAGAAAGCAGCCGTTTCTAGCTATTAATAAAATCTCTCTGTATTTATAAAATAACTTGTTTAAATATAAACTGTTCCTTTTTTAAACGCTATGTTTTTTAAATACCAGATACTCATGCGATGCACAGGATTGTGGGATATGTAAATGATAGGATGTACCTGAATTATGGCTTGTGCACCTGCCAGTCAAGATAAAGAAGGCGTAGGGGCGTGTCCTGTGCATCTGAGGAAGGGTGTGGGGGTGTTTCCGGTTCACCTGTCAATCTCAGTGAAGGAAGTGTGTGTACGTGTCCTGTGTCCGTGCAACTGACAATAAAAGAGATATTGGGGTGTGTCCTGTGCATCTGAAAAGAAGGTGTGAGGGCGTGTTCTATACACCTATCAATCTCAGTAAATGAGGTGTGTGGGCGTGTCTTTTGCACCTGAGAAGAAGGTGTGAGGGGGTGTCCTATGGTCTCATGTCTGGACATCAGTCTCAGTGAAGGAGCTGTGTGGGCATGTCCGGTGTACCTGCTACTCTAAATAAAGGAGATGTTAGGGAGTGTCTCAGCGAAATAGGTGTAAAGGCATGTCCTGTGCATCTGGGAAGGAGGTGTGAGGGTGTTGCCAATGCACCTATCAGTTTCAGTGTATGAGGTGTTGGGGTGTGTCCTATACATGTGAGACACAGGTGTGAGGGTGTGTCCTGTTCACCTGGCAGTCTCAGTAGAAGAGATGTAGGAGCATGTCCTGTACACCTTTCATTCTTAGTGTGAGCGTGTCCTATCCACCTATCAGTCTTTGTAAAGGGGGTGTGGCCTGTGTGCTAAATCCTTTTATAAAAAAAGAAAATTGCATTGAAGGAACTCTAAATAGTGTGTTAATGCATCACATCTGCTTTGTCTCTAATAAATCAGATAATTTATGAAATATCAAGCAGTATATCATTTAGCCCGGAAGGATTTATAGCAACGCTACGTACAGTAGAAGGATATAATTTACCCGATTCCTTTTTTAAACAGTTTAAACATATTACGAATACAGCATGAGTTCCAGTACTATAATTTTGAACTTTCAGTACACGACTGGGCAGCTAATGAAGCGCAGTCTATAGTGCTCTGTATATTTTCGTTTTTATTTACACCTCTGCAGCGTGAGCTTCCGAAGCTTCCTAAACAATAATTCATAAAGTGCGGTGTTGCCGGAGAGAGCCGTCACATTACAGAGACGGATGATTGAATGGTGTGTATTTACCAGAAGACGGCGTACGTTCGGGACCACGCTGCTTTGGAAATAAATAACAGGGCATTTCTCACGAGGCCTCCGGAATCTGTGCAACTCTCCGTTTCGTCAATTCTTCATCCATCGGCTCTTTGTTTTTCTGTCGGGGCGGGTGTTCAGAGAGTGATCGGACAAGGATTGAAGAACAGGCTTTAAAACGCGAACTATGACTGAACCTTCATATACTGTCTTTAAAGTCTCTCTCTCTCTCATTCTCTCTCTCTCACACACAGATGTTTGTGATGCCATTAAAAGCCAATTACTAAAAATGAATGATTTGCAGATGACAGTTACACCACATGGTCGTGTATTCACAAAATCATGCATAACTGCCTTTTTTTTGAGTGTAAAAAAAAAGAAGAAAATAAAAACATTTTCCAGAGAAATTAGTTTATTGATTCATGATTATGTTTCCTCCAGTTCAGAGAGGAAAAATCTCATTTCGATACAGTCTTGTTTTCCTCCACTTGCCTCCTGGGCTCTGTGTCAGGTCACTGCGTATTAAACTGATCATTTCCTCGGAATATTCAAACTCGAATCAGACGGCCTCCTTCTTTAATCACTTATTATTCATAATGAAGAATTCGACTTATGTTTAATTCTGAGGGGATCATTAAACGCAATAAATAATTCAACGAGGCGGCTGAAAAGTCCTTTAATTTACTTTAATTGATTCAAATGGATCTTTGACAAGACACTTAAGAGCACTTGGCCTGCTTCAGACGGAGCTGAATTTTGTTTACTACCATCGCTGGCAAGTATAAAGAACATTGTCACTATTTTGCTAATCACGCTGGTGGTGCTGGTGCCGGTTCTGCTTATGTGATGCTCCATATATTGTTCATTGACAGTAACAGAGGGGTGGTACGGTGGCGTAGTGGTTAGCACGTCCGCCTCACATCAAGAAGGTCCTGGGCTCGGCAAGGGCATTTTTGTTTGGAGTTGGCATGTTCTCTCCATGGTTTCCTCCTGGTAATCCGGTTTCCTTCCACAGTCAAAAGACATGCACATTTGAATATTTGGCTGTTTCATGTTTCTCCTAAATGAGTGTAAGTGTAAATGGTTGTGTGCGTGTGTGTTGGCCCTGTGAATGTCAACTGAAATAGGTGCCAACCTCTTCATGACCCTAAGTGCTTTGACCACGCCCCGCAAATTATTATTTACATCATATATACTAAATATATTTTTAGCACTGTAGTATAAGCGAAATAAACTTGTTGGCTGAGATGGGTGACAGTATCCCAGCGACCATAATGAGGAAAAAGTGTCTCACAAAATGAATGAATGAATGAATGAATGAATAATAATATTAATAATAATAGTAGTAGTAAGTCTGTATGTTAGGCTTTTTACACCCAAGCCTAATGGCTCATCAGGCCAGTGCTTATTCCTGGTTTCTGTAGCGTGAAGCGACTTGGAGTTCAACTCCCCCTGGATGGGATGCTAGTCCATCGCAGGTTACCTTCCCAGATAGCTGAGGGAGTTCCAAATGTCCCTCCCACAAATATAAAAGTAGTACTGGATCGAAATTACCCATAATACAAAAACCAACAGGGCACCCCCACCACCAGGGTCATATTTTGACAGAAATGGTTGAGGGTTTCACTAGTGGAGGGAGGGATGTCACGCATTCACTTCCCTGTCAATCACAGAGATATTAGCCAAACATGGGTGTCTGTGAGCTCATGCCTATGAAGGAGGGCAGATAGAGCTTTCCTCCGAATGTGTTACGCTGCTTTTGTTGTTGATGTTGCATGATGGCTGGCATCACATGCCTTGGAGGACACACATGGTGACCTTTACCTCTTCCCGGTTGGTAGTGGGTATGAGACAAAGGAAGCGACGTCCAGTGGGTGAGACTTTAAACTGGTTAGAGTAACTCCACTTCATCATACCACACCACAGTTCATCCTATTTAAGTCTTGGGTTGTTGTTTTTTTTCCGTGCTAACCTTGATTATCTTGTTGTCACTGCGCACCAACATCCTGTTCCCATCTCTGGTTCCCAATTAATCCTGCAGTGACGCATCACGTCGAAGCCTGAGGCTTGTGAACCCTGTTTACTTTTGTTTCCTGCTGCTATGTGATTTTTTCTCTCTGGATAATTTGAGATCCAACTCATTATCAGATCTACACGTCATGCTCCAAGACATAAAACACTTTCTTCCTGTCAAATCCCGCATTTCAGACCTGAAAATCTTTCACCTTTGGCAGTATTGATCGCAGAGACCGATCGAGCTGATAATGAGTCGCGCTTTAATGCTATCCTGGCTCGACATTTTTATCTTCTCTAAAATAATAAAAAAACACAAAACACAGGAACCAGAACAAAGACACTCTTTGCAGGTTTTGCCTCAAAACAAATCGCGTCACTCAGCAATTAAAGTTTGGTTAAGTCACTCAAGGGGACAAGAGCGACTCGAGTCACACTTAAAAGCATGAGTGAAAACCTGCTTTAAGTAAGGAGTGTGAAACAGGGAACGGTAGAGATATCAAATGAAGAAGAAAGACGAAGCAGGGCTTAAGGGGCAGCTGCTCAAGGACATGACGCTTCTTTTGATCACTTCTGAAACGGCACCCATCAAGGACACAGGTACGAGTCGAGTCTATGTGTGTGAGTATGTGTGGAAAAAAAGTAAAAAAAAAAACCTCCTTGGCATGCATACTCATCTTAGGCTCGGAGATAAAGTGTACGAGTGCTCTATCCAGGCAATTTTTATTCCTGCGCTCGTTGCTGATGCATTGCAATCCCTCAAGATCTTTAACTTTATTTTGTGTTCGTCATTTGCATATAAACTACTTCATTAGGTATGCTCGGCTGTTTCCGACATGCTGGAGCTTATCAAATTAAGAACAGATAAATAAGTGAACAATTAAAGCTGACTGGAATTTTAAAATAATCCATGAGTTCAACTCAACAGTTGACCTTCTGAGTGAAGAAGTCCTGAATCAAAGCCTCTGTCTTTATGACTAGACACATTTTCAGGAATTTTTTAAGTTCAGGAAGCAGGGCTATGGCTTTTGGCTTGCTTTTATCCATTTATAATCACATTAAATGTTATTTTTATTTTTTACATGACAAAATAACAAGTATAAGCAAACTTTTTCCCATCATCCTCTTTTTTTTCTTCTCTGTTTTATAATTAAAGCTGGGGTTGGTAAATATTTAGCTCTCACTCATTCATTTGCCAAACTGCTTAATCCGAACAGGATCATGGGGTGGATGGAGCCCATCTCAGCTAACACCGGGCAAAGGCGGGGTCTGTACATCCTAAACAGCTCGCCAGACCATTGCAGGGCAACACACACACAACCATACACATAACCATTCACACCCCGAGGGGCAATTTGGAAAAGCCAAATTTGTGCATGTCTTTATACTGTAGAAGGAAACCGGAGTACCCGGAGGAAGCCTGGGACCCGAACCCAGGACCTTCTTGCTGCGTGGCGGACGCACTAACCAGGACACCACTGTATATACCAAATAATATATTGGTCAAAATTATCTTTACACCCCGACAGCAATCAGTAAGTTATGAGATCTGAAAAAGGTCTGAAGAAATATCTGCCATCTGCGACCACTGTAACCTGTAAAAATGCTGTCCAATCACTGCTTTGCAGTGCGATGGGAAATATCCAATTAGATGCTCTCAGTTCTCCCTACTTGTGCGTGACCCTACAGTGCACGAACGAGTAGTCAGATAAGAGCTTGTGCATGTGTGTGTGTGTGTGTGTGTGTGTGTGTGTGTGTGTGTGTGTGTGGGTGGGGTGGCTTTGGAAGGGCCTCCGGGGGCAGGAGAGGGGTTTAGTCGGAGCCCTTAAGAGACTGCTACTTTCAAATTTTGCTAGCTTTTCAGATTACCAACCCAAGCCTTAATAATAATGATAATTATAATAATTATAATAAAAAAAAAATTATAATAAATTATAATGATAATAATAATATAATTCCCAGGCTTGGGGCATTTCTGTGTGGAGTTTGATCTCACCATGATTGTGTGGGTTTCATCCGGGTACTCCGGTTTCCTCCCATATTCCAAACACATTCACAGTAGGCTAATTAGCTGTTTCAAATCGCCCCTAGGTGTGAGTGTGAGTGTGAATGGTTTTATGTGTGATGGCCTGGTGAGCTGTTCAGGGTGTACCCTGCCCTCACTCATGGTCGGCTGAGATGGGCGGCAGTATCTCCGCGACCATAATGAGGAATAAGTGGCTCACAAAATGAATGAATGGATGAATGAATGAATGAAGAATGAATGAACGAATAATAATAATAATAGATAAAATTTTAACTACGTTGAGTACATCATTTGAGATCTAACAGTGTACTGCATGTTGACACACTTCACAGCATGAACGCACTTATACACATAAAATAGCATGCATAAGCACACAAGTATGCAAATTAAGGCACAGCATTGGACTCAGTCAGTCAATCAATACGATAACACTGAATACACAAGACGGTATGATGAGTCACGCTTAAAACGCAACCTTGAAATGTAATAAACCATACAGTAAATATAAATAATAAAAAAAATCAACAGATCTGTAGTCTTAATCAAGCTATTCAGCAATGCTAAGCGAAATGCTCAGTGTTTAGCCTCATTTAACAGTACAGCTGACACTTTGATTGAAAAATAGGAAACGTATAATAACCAGAGACGCACACATGGAGTACAGAGTAGCTCCACCCACATCATGGATAGTGTAGTAAATAGGCCCTGTATTAGTACTGATTTTAATTAAGCTGGCCTTACATGGGGCAGCTGTGACAGCGATTCAGTATGATTTCCAAACCATATTGAACCACGGTGACATCATCTTGACATGATGATGGTGTTCCATTAGTGACCGCAAGCTTGAAAATGTCACGGCGGTTCTCAAAACCATGTATCACCATCTAGCTGCCTTGTAGCTGTCGTATTGTCACCTTTCGCAACCTTTCTGAACCGCATTTAATACAGCCTCTTTACAACCTGTTCACACCATGTTTTCACCTACTGATTACTATTGTTTTGCCACACCGCTGTCATATTTTGGTGGTTGAGTGTGGGTTTGGAACCACACCAAACTGCCATCAGGACCACCCATCTTGTACATGGGTAACGTGAGCCTCACTTGGGGCTTCTACAGTAAGTTAGTGTGACCCAATTACTGTTAAAAAAATTGTCGTTTGAAGGTTTTACAAGAAAGCTGGGGTTTAACCATTCAAGGTCATTTAAGCTCAGAAAAAGCTGTCTTATTTGGAAGTCCATATATGGTTTCATATGAGTGTTTCTTTGTAATGGAATGTTTATTGACACTCATTTCGAAGTTATAAGCGTTCAATCTCCAAAACTTTGCGATCTTGTTCTGACCTTGACCTTTGACCTAGACGTTCCAAAATCAGAACATCTCTGGGACTCTGGTAAGGTTGTGTCCCCACCAAGTTTGGTGAGAATCCTTTATTCATTCATTTTCTAAGCCACTTAATCCTAATTAGGTCGAGGGGAGGCTGGTGCCCATCTCAGCTGACTCTGGGCGAAGGTAGGGTACACCCTGAACAGCTCACCAGACCATTGCAGGGCAACACACACAACCATTCGCACTCACTCTCACACCCAGGAGCAATTTGGAACCACCAGTCAGCCTACTGTGCACGATTTTGGACTGTGGAAGGAAACCGGAGTACCCGGAGAAAACCCATGCAAGCACAGGGAGAACATGCAAACTCCACACAGAAATACCTGAGCCCGGGAATCAAACCCGGGGCCTTCTTGCTGTGAGGTGGACGTGCTAATCACTACACCACAATGCCTCCTTGGTGAGAATCTGTGCACAATATTTATGTTTATTTGCATTAATCTATGGAAATAAAATGTTGCCATCCTGATAATGTCCACCACCATGAATTTATTAATAGAGTATTCAAAATTGTTTGGTTGCAACCTCAGATACTACAGGTCACGAATGAGGAAAACATATCAGCGCTAGCCTTCCTGGAAGCAGTACAGATTGCACCCCAGTGCCTGCAGGTTTAAAACAAGCAGAGCGATCTAATAAACTGTCTCGAACAGTCACAGCTAGCATTACACTAGAGAAGCATGTGATGTCCCTACATAAACATCTCATTTCATTAGAATCCTTCATGATATCATTGATAGACAATATTATAAAAGCGTCCATTACTCAATGGACATGCAGTATTAGAAAAAATACATTTGCACGAACCTGTCACTTTATATTCTAATACATTAATTCTAATACTTTATAAAAAGTTAATGAAGCCGAGTGAGAGATGCTGACTGAGCAGTATTAGAGAGAGTGTTAACTAACCGGACACGTGAGGTAATTTATACCTGACAGCAATTTCTTCCTTCACCTCCCCTTCATCTGTCTTACCATCCATCTCTGATCCAGTGTAAGGATTAAATGTGTAAAGCTAATCATTTGACTAATCCAAACACTTCAACTGGAAGGGAGTAATTAAAGGGGCTGGGATGGAAAAAAAAGAAAAAAAAAAGACTTAATAATGTGGTTACTCACCACTCTGTGGCCTTTTTACCTTTCAATCCAATTGATTTACAAACTGACACTGAATCCAATCTAAGCACAGAGCTGAGCACTTCTTGCACTGGAGCTCAACAGTAGCTCTTTGGTTCTCCTGGGATTTAAACTCAGAACATTTTACTTTCCAGAGCAGAACTTCAGCTGCCCAGACACAAGATATGGAATGAGTAGAAAACAGGCTCTGAATTGATATTGACAGGACCAGAGGCCAGACCTTCTTTGTTGGCCAAAAGGCCACATTTTTTAAGAGGTAAAACATGTATCTGACTACTAGTACTAATATTTACCATTATTGGGATTAATAATAGACAAGTTACGCCCACTTTACTGGGATTGACAGAAGCTGATGCCATGCCTTCTCAAGTTTACTGTCAGGAACTAAGGCCACCCCTTCATAGGAACTGCCATGAACTAAGGCCACACCTTCATAGGAACTATCAGGAACTAAGGCCACACCTTTTTTCATAGGAACTGTCAGGAACTAAGGCCACACCTTCTTTATAGGAACTGTCATGAACTAAGGCCACACCTTCATAGGAACTAACAGGAACTAAGGCCACACCTTTTTCATAGGAACTGTCATGAACTAAGACCACATCTTCTTTATAGGAACTGTCATGAATTAAGGCCACACATTCATATGAACAAACAGGAACTAAGGCCACACCTTCATAGGAACTGTCAGGAACTAAGGCCACACCTTCATAGGAACTAACAGGAACTAAGGCCACACCTTCATAGGAACTGTCAGGAACTAAGGCCACACCTTCATAGGAACTGTCAGGAACTAAGGCCACACCTTCATAGGAACTAACAGGAACTAAGGCCACACCTT
>JBCNYH010000016.1:20444006-20454056 GCA_039654325.1 Tandanus tandanus | reverse complement strand
CACACACACACACACACACATACACACACACACACACACACACACACACACACACACACACACACACACACACACACGCACATACACACAGTGTATATGATGATGATGATGATGATGATGATGATGATGATTAGGCAACTCACTAGTCGTCATCTTTACAGAAGGTCATCATTCACTCTTTCTTTCTATCTCTTTCCTTCAATATTTCCTTTTTATCCTGACGTTTCCTAACTGGACATTCTCATACCTAATCTAAATGCCTGAAAGGACGATCTGATTACATTTGGGCAGCCGGTTTATTTCTTTATTTTTTTCCTCCCTGTTTTCTTTTTCCATGGCACACATTTCCATTCAGATTGTTTTAATGCTAATGAGGACGGGGGACGGAGAAGTGTGTGTGTGTGTGTGTGTGTGTGTGTGTGTGTGTGTGTGTGTTGAAGGAGATTTTGTCCTCTGAGATGTGCACATCATGATTTGTGCATGCTGATTGATCTGTTATAGTATTTATAATTACCAAAATGGAGAAAAAACGCTAGACGTGCACTCATTTGCTAGATGAAGGAATGTATTAGCGCTGGCGTGTTTTCTCTCTCTCTCTCTCTCTTACACACACACACACACACACACACACACACACACACACTCACACACACACACACACACACACACACACACACACACACACTGTGGCTGTTAGCGGTTTTTTATTGTGTAATTTTTTTTAAAAGCTACACTGCTTATAGTGATGTATTTGCCCACTGCTGCATCGGTGTGATACTGTACAGGTTTTACCGAAAATAAAAATATATAACTGAACAAATATGACTCAAGTGTTTATTACACACAGAACGCCTATTCCTGAAGATCGGCGATTTATCAAAACAAACTGGGATGCTTTTATTTTCAAATACCACATTACCTGGTAATAGGATGGTTTGGTGGTGATATCTGCCATGTTAGCGCTTTGGAGTTCTTTTAGCTCTGAAATGCAGTTTATTTTCGCACGTGATTATTACAAATGATTCATTTATTTTTACACATGACTCTTAAAAATGATTCACTTATTTTCACACATGATTCTTACAAATGATTCATTTATTGTCACATGTGATTCTTACAAATGATTCATTTATTTTTTATTATTATTATTATTATTATTATTATTTTATTTTTACAAATGATTCATTTATTTTTACACATGACTCTTAAAAATGATTCACTTATTTTCACACATGATTCTTACAAATGATTCATTTATTGTCACATGTGATTCTTACAAATGATTCATTTATTTATTATTATTATTATTTATTTTATTTTTACAAATGATTTATTTATTTTTACACAAAACTCTTACAAATGATTCATTTACTTTTACACATTATTCTTACTAATGATTCATTTACTTTTACACATGATTCTTACAAATTATTCATTTATTGTCACATGTGATTGTTTCAAATGAGTCATTTAATTTCACATGTGATTCTTACTAATGATTCATTTATTTTTACAAATGATTAATTTATTTTTATGCATGATTCTTACAAATGATTCATTTACTTTTACACATGACCCTTAATAATGATTCATTTATTTTTATGCAGGATTCTTACAAATGATTTATTTATTTTTATTTATTCTTTCAAATTGATTCGTTTATTCCCATAAGTGATTCACAAGCATGATTCATTTATTCTCTCATGTAATTCATGAGAATGATTCCCTTTGTGTCGCATCTTATTCATGCATGACTTGTTTATTTTCACACGTGATTCCTGAGCATGATTCATTAGTTTTCAGTTAATTCCTGAGTACAATTTACCTATTTATTTCCACACTTGATTTATCGTCATGATTTATTTATTTTTACATTTGACTCTTGCACATGATTCATTCATTTTTTAAAGTGATTCCTGAACATGATTCATTTATTTTCATTCATTTACTTTTTACACATTTATCCATCCATCCATCTATTTGATTAACTGTTTTATTCTACTAGGGTCACGTGGAGGCTGGTGCCCATCTCAGCCGACTCAAAGTGAAGGTGAGGTGCACCCTGAACAGCTCATCAGACCATTGCAAAGGAACAGACACGCAACCATTCACATGCACCATCATCACACTCACATCTAGGGGCAATCAAAAATATCCAATAAGTCTAATGTGCAATTGTTTGGACTGTGGAAGAAAACCGGAGTACCCTGAGGAAACCCATGCAAGCTCGAGGGGAACATGCAAATTCCACACAGAAACACCCTCACCGAGCCTGGGACTAGAACCCAGGACACGCATCTATTATTTACATAATCACCTGTGAGAGTCATTACACCTGCTGTGCAACTCTTACTGGACCCTCACTGCCTCCTGCTCCTACATGTGGCTGCTAATGGAGACCTTTATGTCAGTCATAATAAACAAACTCTAAAACAACACAAATTTCTATTAAGAGGTTTGAAATGTTACATTAGCGCTGAGCAAATGGTTCCTGGATGAACCCACGGACCCTCCGTACCTGCTGGAGGGCCCGGATTACCGTAAAACCACTAATATTTTAGAATTTGATTAGTGTTTAAAATCTGGGGTAAATCAGGTAAATAAATCTGCCGAAAGCACGAACGTGGCGAGATTCTCTCTCCACGCCGTCACACTGTCACCAGGTAAACAAGAAGGTCCTTTTCACTGAGGAAACAGCCAATTATTCCTTCTACACACACATCAGGAGCAGAAAGAGCAGAGACGAGACACGTAGGACAGACAAAATCACCCTCAGTGTGTGTGTGTGTGTGTGTGTGTGTGTGTGTGTGTGTGTGTGTGTGTGTTCTCTCTGCTTAAGTGGCACTCTTTGTGCAACGTTGTGAGCTATGAATAAAAGATAAATGATAATGAGCGTAGATGTGTCGTCTCTCGGTTGACCCGCGTCTCTGCTAATGTCCCCTCAATCGCTTCCTCTCGGGGAGACGTCGAGTCGTGAGAGTGACGGGATCGCTCACTCGATTTTTCACACTCGAACAGAAGTCCTGATTAATGTAACTCTTTTAGCATTTCGCGTTCATGGTGGGCGGCACTGTGGTGCAGTGGCGTAGTTAGCATGTCCACCTCACAGCAAGAAGGCCCTGGGTTGGAGTCCAGGGCTTGGCGAGGGTGTTACCGTGTGGAGTTTGCACGTTTTCCCCGTGCTTGAATGGGTTTTCTCAGGGAACTCTGGTTTCCTCCCACAGTCCAAAGACATGCACATTACGGTAATTGGTTGTTACAAATTGCCCCTCAGTGTTAGAGTGAATGATTGGGTGTGTGTTGCTTTGTGATGGACTGGTGAGCCATTCAGGATGAACCCCGCCTTTACCCAGAGATGGCTGAGATAGGCTCCAGCCTTCCTGCGACCCTAGTTTAAACAGTTCGTCAAATGAGTGGATAGATGGATAGATGGATGAGTGTTTGTAGTGCTGGGTCCTAATACAGGTGTTTTTGGGGGAGGGGCCCTAATGGCTTCATTATTATTATTATTATTAATATTATTATCATTATTATTATTATTACCAGTAAAAATGTCTATAAAGCAAACGCTGCCTTGGATATTAAACTAAACTAAATGATGCATAGCAGTGTGTTAAATTCAAACTTACATGCTCAATGTGTGTGTGTGTGTGTGTGTGTGTGTGTGTGTGTGTGCATGTGTGTATGTGTGTCCACTCATTACAGGAATTCTAATGAGCAATTAAATCTCTTCTAAATAGCAGCGTAGGTCACAGATCACGTCTCTGATACTCACGGACATCAGCAATAATGTTGCTACTTAACCACCTTCCTCTTCCTCCTCCTCCACCTCATCATCCTCTTCCTCCTCCTCTTTCTCCTTCTCTTCTTGCTTTTCCTCCTCTTCCTCCTCCACCTCATCATGCGCTTCCTCCTTCTCCTTTTCTTCCTCTTCCTCCTCCTCCACCCCCCTCTTCTTTCCCCTCTTCCTCCTCCTCTACCTCCTCTGACTCCTCCACCTCATCATGCTCTTCCTCCTCCTCTTTCTACTTCTCTTTTTCCTTTTCCTCCTCCACCTCCTCTTCTTTCTCCTCCTCTTCCTCTTTCTTCTTTTCCTCCTCTACCTCATTATCCTCTCCCTCCTCCTTTTCTCCTTCTCTTAATCCTCCTTCTCTTAATCCACTTCCTCTTCTTTCTCCTCCCCCATCTCTTCCTCTTTCTCATCCTTTTCCTCATCCTCCTCTTTCTCCTCCTCTTCCACCTTCTCTTCCTCTCCATCTTCCTTTTTCTCCTCCTCCACCCTCTCTTCCTCTTCCTCCTCTTCCACTTCCTTCTCCTCTTCCTCCTTCTCCTCATTTTTAATCTACTTAAGTGGTTATGTGTGTAGTCTCAGGACGTTGCGCTTTCGTTTGTTTGTTTGAAACTTCATGCAAAAAGTAATGAAAAGATTTTAATATCTTTGGAGGGGTGGAGTTTGGCCCATTTAACACTCCATAACATTTTGGAGATGATCTGGATCAAATTCTGGATTCAGGATTTTTTTAAAGGATTTTTAACACTGTGAGAAAGAACAATTTTTTTTTTAAGTGTGATATTACAGCAGGTCCATGTCGATATCTTATTATTTTCCCAGCCTGGCAGAGGTTTGTGCTCTCTGGGTTGCAGATGTATTGGTAGAAGTTTCCCTTTCAGTTCATACAATTTGGGGGGACTGCTAACTTCTAACAAGTATAACGCAGGAGCATCTAATAATGAATTAGCACCAGAATCGCTAAACACGCCACAACTATTGTTGAACCGAAAGATATTTCACGGTGGAGGGATCGATTTTTACCTTTAAAAAAAAGAAATGTGTTGTGATGTTGAATGAAGATTGAAAATTAGCGGTTTTGTTATTTACAGTTATTTTAGCACTTTTATTTTAGTTATTTTAAGTGTTTAAAATATAACCAGATGAAACTTTTAAATAAAATGTTTTCTAGAAATTAATCTTAGGTTTCACCTTGCTTCACTGACAATCACATAACCACACACACACACACACACACACACACTCACTCCTGTCATGTGTGCCGTGAAAGATGTGTGAGGGCCGAGCCGGTGCGGTTGTTAAATCCCGACCTGATTTGCTTACGCTGCAGTTTTTTCAGTTCGTATCCCACAGCTGACGATGCAGGTACCCCTCTGAACTGTGTGTGTGTGTGTGTGTGTGTGTGTGTCTGTGTGTGTGTGTGTGTGTGTGTGTGTGTGTGTGTGTGTGTGTGCGTGCAAGCAGTCCGACTGCTCCAGTTTAATAACAGACGGTGATAATTTAAGAGGCATTGGCGGAGAACAGAGCGCAAATCATGTTGCTGACGGCTCCGTAGAGTTGGGGATGAAGCGAAGGGCGAGCGAGAGATAAATCATGGCAAGAAGGATGAAAAAAGGAAGAAGAAAAGATGAAGAGAAAGAGGTGAACGAGAG
Organism: Tandanus tandanus; assembly: GCA_039654325.1. Taxonomy (NCBI): domain Eukaryota; kingdom Metazoa; phylum Chordata; class Actinopteri; order Siluriformes; family Plotosidae; genus Tandanus; species Tandanus tandanus. The sequence goes on along the minus strand of JBCNYH010000016.1, from coordinate 20,448,614 downwards.
GGAAGAGTACAAGGCTTCCCCGCTGTGTGGGAGTTTGTTAGGGACAGGACCGGCGTGTCTCGGCTTTGTGATGTGATGCACTTCCTGTGGTTAAGGTGGCCATGTTGGATTTAATAGCAGCTCAGAGGAAGCCATTTTTACTGCAGGGGCTTCAGTGATGTTTTAAAATGAACCTTTCGGCTCAAATGTGATGATGACGATGAAGATGTTTCTGATGATGATGATGATGAAGATGATGATAAAAATGAAAACAAAAGGATACAAAACAAAAATTAAGAGAACAGGTATACACAATCAATAACTCAATCATTCAATTAATCAAAAACATGCAAACTCCACATAGAAATACCCTTTCCAAGCCTGGGACTCGAACCCAGGACCTTCTTGCTGTGAGACGGACGTGCTAACCACTACGTTACCATGCTGCCCCCCTTTTTTATATATTGGAGATTATTATATGGATATAAATTTGAATTAATTGTACAAAACCACACACACACACACACACACACACACACACACGCACAGACAAACCTCAATTATAGTGTGTGTGTGTGTGTGTGTGTGTGTGTGTGTGTGTGTGTGTGTGTGATAATATTCAACATTGTGTACAAGAATGTCTGCCTTGCGAACAGACACCTTCTGATTTCATCCTCAGCGATCGGTCCACGTGTGTGTCTGAAAACCCAAACTGTAAATGGTTTCGTGAAATAAAGATCCCACGGCGCGCCGCGGGAGGCCTCCAGACTCTCGTCTCCATCAATCTGCTTCTCTGCATGATGGCATCGCAATGTCGCAAACTGCAAACACGGTTCTGGCAGCTCGGCAGTGGAGATTTCACTCTTTGTTATCACCAGAGTGTGAATGTGGTGGTGGTACGAGAGGAAGACGCGTGTGTACGTGTCTGTGTGTGTGTCTATGTGTGTGTGTGTGTGTGTGTGTGTGTGTGTGTATGTGTGTGTGTGTGTGTGTGTGTGTGTTTAGTTTTCACCGGTGTTTGTCGTACTAGGGTGTATCAGTGTGGTGCTGTTTGATCAGATGCCCCTGGGGTAAATAACCGCCATTTGTTTGACTGACGTTATCTTGTTTACTACAGTCCGCGGGGAGAAAAGCGATAACGCCGCTTTAGCATTCATTAGCATTCATCGCACTCCCGCTCAATTTTTTTTCTTACTTTTTTCCACTCGCCTCTTGAGGGGTCACTTTAATTAAAATACCCAACAGTGACGCAACCTTAAAAGAGCAAAGGTCCAGACAAAGAAGGTTAAATAGGTTTTTTGGTGCAAAGTAAATGTTATTTTAATTAAAATAGCCGCTGCGCCGGAGCCTCGAGTAGCGTGGGAGAAAAAGAGGAATCTATGCAGATTGGAATAACAGACGAGGCATCATTTAACGCGGGGTGATTTTATTCCTCTGTCATTCAGGTGGTTCTCAGTTGCTCCATCGCTCATAAATCAGACTGACCCACTCCTCTGCTCTCCCTCCATCTCGCCATCCCTCCGGAATTTACGGCCCGGCGCTCCAAAAAATGGCTTTCAATTTACAGCGTTACTCTCTGGACAGAAAGAGAGGGACACACTGGCAAAGCAATTAATGTAGAAGCACACACACACACACACACACACACACACACACACACACACACACACACACACACACACACACTGTAGGGTTACTCTCATTAGCCTGAAGCTGAGGCGGGTGTATTGTTCAAATCCGTGACTTTGCTAAGTTGCTAATTTTCCTGTAAATCCCACGCTGCTCCACACACTATTAAAGGAACAGTTCCAACCACTGAAGCTACATGTTTACCAGTTTTAAATGAAATTATTTACGTTTTAAATATTGTCATGAGCCCCAAACCCCCAAAAAAATCTTTTCATGGCACACTTACATTTAGCACCACCCACAAAACTACATATAAGGCTAAATGAATTAAAACTAAACTAAACTACTGGGTGGCGTAGGGTTTAGCATGTGCGCCTCATGATGGCTAGGGCGAGGGCAGTTCTATGTGAAGTTTTCATTTTCCCCCTGTGCTTGCGTGGGTTTCCTTCAGGTACTCTGGTTTCCTCCTGCAATTTAAAGACATGCATATTAGGTTAATTGGCTGTTCAAAATTGCCCCTGTGTGTAAGAGTGAATTTTTTGTGTGTGTGTTGGCCCTGTGATGGCCTGGCGAGCTGTCCAGGGTGCACTCCGACCTCGCCCAGAATAGGAGTCGCAGTAGGATTTAGCAGCCTAATAAATGAATACATGAATGAATAAAATGATGACTGAATAGTAAAAGGTATAGCTGTTATAGCTTCCAGTAATGCACCTTAACCACTGCAGCGTGTCAGCTAGCATAGACGCGGGGTAGCGTTTCTGGCTTTATAGGTGTCATCTGAGGACATGGTCCTCAAAAATTCTCTGATTTATTACCTCAAAAAAAAAAACATGCCATCGAACACAAACACTGAAATATAAAGTGTAGAGAAAGGCATGAGCAGAGAAAGGTATGAGAGAAAGAGTGGAGTCGGCTTTGCCAAACTCAGTATCTGCTTTCTGCCCTGTCCAGATTCCTGCCGTGATGTTGGATGGCGGCCATGTTGCTGACTGAGCAATGCTAGCTGTTCCCACTAGCGCTGAGAGGAGTTACAGCGAGAACGCAGCAGGAGTGCTAATTAACTCCAATCCGGAGCACGAGATCACGCTGTCCGATTCCCTCTTCATCTGTTTCAAACTCAATCACTCTTTTATTTCTGTAAAGCTACGACGCTGCGTCTCGCGCTTCCTTAACGCAGCCCTAGCAAAGATCAAGTGATTGTGAGCGGCACAGAAGAGACCCAGAAGTTGAATTAAAGTTCTTTAGCTAATATGAGCTAGCTAGCAACAATAATAATAATAATAATAAGAAGAAGAAACTGTTAAGGTTATTTTTACATACAATACTGAAAATGTTTCAGTTGCTAAGTTGCTAATTAAGATTTTAGAGACATCACATGTTAGCATGTCCCTCATCAAAGATGCACCTTTTTTGTGATCTCGTCCTTAATCATCGTTACAGGCCATGCCCTCATGCATCTTGGCTAATTCCCTGTAGATGCTAGCATCAAGGAGTCGTGCCGACTCAGTGGTTAGCACAACAGTGTGTCACCTCACAACGAGAAGGTTCTGGGCTTGAATCTTTCTCTGTGGAGTTTGCATGCTCCCTTTGTGCTTGTATGGGTTTCCTTAGGGTATTCTAGTTTCCTCCTACAGTCCAAAGACATGCACATTAGGCCAATTAGCTACTCTAAATTGCCCCTTGGTGTAAATGTGAGGTTTGTGTCTTTGTTAGACTCACCCACGGATTGGTGACCTGTTCAGGGTGTAACCCCGCCCCTCTCTCACCTGGGATCGAATGGGATTGGCTACAGCTTTCCCACAACCCTGATGAATAACCGGGTTACTCTATTGGTTGGTTTTTAGCCAGCAGAGTAACCAATGGGACATATGGAGTATCGTCAGAGCTTAGACCTTGAGGTCCAACCAGATGAACGCACTGTCCATTTATAACCATGATCCAGTTCATTTCTTGAACATAACTAAAACTGAACTCTGACCTCCATCTTTTAAAATCGCCATGATATGGCGTAGTGGTTAGCACGTCCGCCTCACAGCAAGACTGTCCTGGGTTCGAGTCCCGGGCTTTGTAAGGGTGTTTCTGTGTGGAGTTTGCATGTTCTCTTCGTGCTTGCGTGGGTTTCCTCTGGGTACTCTGGTTTTATCTGACAGTGCACATTAGGCTAACTGGCTGTTCCAAATTTCCCCTAGTGAATGGTTGTGTGTGTGTGATGAACTGGTGAGCTGTTCATGGTGTACCCACCTTCGCCCAGAGTCGGCTGAGATAGGTTCCAGCTTCCCTGCGACCGTAGCAGGATTAACTAGCTGCTACTCTCACACGAAGAGAAGCAGGATAAGCTTATTATGGAGGTATTAATGACTGTTGTCTCACTCCTCATGCCCATCATGTGTGCTGTTCTGCTGTGGATTTTTCACCAGAGTCTGTAACAGTCTTTCATATTTCCATTCCACACGATCCACGCCGCACTGCAGCGGTAATCCTTCAGCCGCTGCGTCTCCGTCTGTGTTTACTCTCCCGCACACATTAACGAGAGCACATATAGCAATGGTGTAGACATTAATCAGACGTCTTTAACATGATGGGGATATTAGAGAGAATTTAAACTGCAGCTACCATCGCGTCAGTGCTAAAGCGCAATAAATTATTTATCTTCAACCGTTTCATCTTAGTAAAGATTTTCTTTAGAAACAGTTAAATCATATTTAAAGTGGGGTTTGAAGAAAAAGTAAAAAAAAAAAAAAAAGTAATAAAGTTAATAAATAAGGAAAGAAGTAAATAATCAAATCAACATTTCAACTTTTATTCTTTAAAAAAGTAAAATCTGTTTCCAAAAGTGCAAAAAAATAAAACTTCAGAAATAAACTGTGGATTAAAATAAAACACAAACATTTATCTTCCTGTCTAATTATTTAGGACTTACAGCTGTGGTATAACCAACCGGACTACATGTTGGACTGTAATGAAATTTTTCTTATATGGTTTGTATTCTATGGTTTCACC
>JBCNYH010000016.1:20399968-20417556 GCA_039654325.1 Tandanus tandanus | reverse complement strand
GTGTGTGTGTGTGTGTGTGTGTGTGTGTGTGTGTGTGTGTGTGTGTGTGTGTGTGTGTGTGTGTGTGTGTGCTTTAGTGTGGCTAATAAGCGAACGCGAAGGCCGGAATAAGTAAAACAGAGTGAATTAACACACTCATTAGCCATATGGCGATGACTGAATGTCAATCCTCTTCTCTGTCACTCAGCTGTGAACATCATACGGCTTCGTCCTCTCTTTAAACAACGCTGTAACTGAAACAGTTCTACCTACCAGCACGAGCCCTCCTGATATATCGTACTGTAGGTGGTACAAATGGATTTTTTTCTTTTCTTTTCTTTTTTTTTTTTGGGAGACGAATGAGTCATTCTGCTACTAACATGCTAGCTGGTGGTTTTAATATATAAATAATACATGCAACGTTTATTACAAAGCTGGGATTTAGAATTAAATATTGTTAATGAATACATGATAAATAAAAAAATCAATTAATCAGTCAATCAATTATTAAATGACAGATGACTTAGATAAGTCGTATGTGATCTCACCCACTCGGAGACCATAAAAGTAGTGGGGGCATGGTCAAAATGGAAAACATTCACACTACGTCTTTACGACATCCATGCCAGGTTCTCACTGCATCTATCCTTCGCTCCCACTAAATTCTTACCATCAATTATCAATGCGTTCCCACTGCGATCTCACCATATTTTCACTGCACTCCTTATAGAGAAGGAGACACACACTGCGCTTTTTCATTCGTTCAAAAAATTTTGCACGCCACACTTGTACTACACCAGTGACATCACTACTAGGTTTCACTTACGTCACTACTAAGTCAACACTGTCGCTGCTACGTCAACACTGCTGTTACTATATCAACACAGCTGATCCATCAGCAACACAGTCGTTACTACATCAACATCACTGTTACTACGTCAACACCATTGTTACTACATCAACACCACTATTACTACGTCGACACCATCGTTACTACATCAACACCATCGTTACTACGTCAACACCACCATTACTACGTCAACACCATCTTTATTAGATCAACACCATCGTTACTACATCACCACCACCATTACTATGTCGACACCATCGTTTCTACGTCGACACCATCGTTACTACATCAACACCACCGTTACTACGTCGACACCATCGTTACTACACCAACACCATCGTTACTACATCACCACCACCATTACTATGTCGACACCATCGTTTCTACGTCGACACCATTGTTACTACGTCAACACCACCATTACTATGTCGACACCATCGTTTCTACGTCGACACCATTGTTACTACGTCAACACCACCATTACTACGTCGACGCCATCGTTACTACATCAACACCATCGTTGCTACATCAGCACCACCATTACTGCGTCGACACCATCGTTACTACATCGACACCACCATTACTATGTCGACACCATCGTTACTACATCGACACCATCGTTACTACATCGACACCATCGTTACTACGTCAACACCATCGGTGCTACATCAACACCACCATTACTACATCAACATCATCATAACTACATCATCGCTCTCATTACTATATCAACACTTCTGTTACTACATCAACGCTCTCATTACTACATCATCACAACTGTTACTACATCAACATCATTGTAACTACATCAATACCGTCATTACTACATGGACACTGCCTTTACTATGTCCACATCTTTGTCATGCCGTCAACACCATCGTTCTGGATTTTGTGGATCCAGGATTTTGCAGGAATAAAAACACTCCATATGCTCTAAAAATCTCCCACTGTAACACTCAGGATTGAAATGTAGACGGAACCCGAGTGTGTATAACAGTCGTATTTTACTTTGCTGTTTGTAGGATTCCATTCTGCACATGTGGAGTGATTACTTCTCTTCTTCTTGTCTATTTTTTTTTTTTGTTAGACACCAAGCTCATTAACGTACAGATAATTTGAACAACACCGAGATAATGTACAAATGTCATCTCTGTACACACGCCAGCGCACGTTTCTTTAAATAGGGTCTCCAGATGCTCCGCGGCGTTCATCTCCAAACATCTCCAAACTGCTCGGAGCTTTTCTGCTGTAATTTGTAATTTAGCGCCGTTGTCTGATTTAAAGCTGAGCTGTGAGCTAAGAAAAGAGACCGGTAGTGCGTTCATTAGATCCAGAGATGAGTTGAGATGAGATGAAATGAGATAGACAGATGACTGTTGAGTTGATTTTGATGTCTCCTGGCTAAATGTTTCTACAAGCATTGCAACATCTTAAATCAGTGTCACAACGTCTTCTGTTTCCCTTCATATTAATGAATCAAAATTGTTATTAGATGCAGATTGTTTGTCAGGTTGTGACAAAGAGAGGATACATCACGGGGTGCATATGTGCCAGAATAACTAACAAGGAAAAATAAATAAATAAATAAATAAAAGAAGACTGCGATGGCTTGGCGAGCTGTCCTGGGTGTACTCTGCCCTCGCCCAGAGTTGGCTGAGATGGGCGCCAGCCTCCCCGCGACCCTAATTAACATGAAAAAAATACTATGTCCCTACGACTTACATGCCAGGTTCACATTGTCTTACATAACATGACTCCCACTACATTTCTTACTATTCATGCACTGCGTCCAAAGCGTTCTCACTACGACCAATCAGATCGCACTATGCACTTACCACGTTCTCACTGCGTCCATTCGGTCCTTATAGATACTTTATCATTCATTTATTCATTTTCTGAACCGCCTAATCCTAATTAGGGTCACGGGGAGGCTGGCACCCATCCCAGCCGACTCCGGGCAAGGTACACCCTGGAAAGCTTTCTAGGCCATCACAGGGCAGAAACACGCTGACGGCTATGCAGCCTACTCTTTCCGAAAGTCAGCAATGGTTCTTTTACATGCCTCTCACCACAGACAGTAAGAGACATGGCCGGCCTTTGATAACCCAGTTAGATGCACTGGGGGGACAGCAATGACAACCCGGTGACAGTGGGGCTTGAACCCCCGACCTTGTGTGTCAGTAATCCAGCACCCTACCACCGGGACACCACTGACCCTGTCTCTCAGTGAAGTTCCTACTAGGTTTAGTCAAATCATTACTATGTGAACACCGTCATTACTATGTTAACAACCTTTGTTACTAGATCAACACCATGGTTACTAAGTCAACACCATTGTTTATAGGTTAACACTGTCATTACTATGTCAACAATGTTGTTAATACCTCAACACCGCCGTAACTACATCAACACTGTCATTACTACGTCAACACTGTTGTTACTACCCCAACACCATTGTAACTACATCAACACCATCATTGCTACATTAGCATTGTTGTTACTACCGCAACACCATCGTAACTACATCAACATGGTCATTACAACATCAACACTGTTGTTACTACCTCAACACCGTCGTAACTACATCAACACCGTCATTACTATGTCAACACAGTCATTACTAGGTCTTTATTAAAATCTTGTGGTGTACTGGTTAGGGTGCTGGGCTCATGATTGGGAGGTTGTGGGTTCATTTCCCCATTTGACCCCTGGGCACTTCTGTCCACACAGCAGTATAAATAGTAAAAATATTTTACTTCCCAGTAAAAAATACTGGGAAGGTAACCTGCGATGGACTAGCGTCCCATCCAGGAGGAGTTGAACTCCGAGTCGCTTCACGCTACGGAAACCGGGGATAAGCTCCAGCTCTAATGAGCCAGTAGGCTCGGGTGTAAAAAGCCCAACAGACGAACCCTCTGCATCCATGAAGACCACACCCCGCCCTTATGGGTTTCTACTGTGTCCCTACTATGCTGTACAAGCTCTTACTGTGTCCACACAATTTTTTTGCCGTGCGGTGTAGTGGAAACATGGTTGAGTGTGATGGAGGTTTGATACTCTCTGAAGATAAAAAGTTTTATGGAACAGTTTATTGGCAAATCACTCCAAGTCACACTGAGACAATTAATTCTCCTTGATTTTATTCAACATTAGCATTGTTTGTAAATTAAATATTATTGTTTTTTTAAAAGATGCCCCAATTGTAGTGCTTCCTGTTTAGACCCCGCCTACTTCAGGTTTAAAATCTAAAAGCAGATATAAATACGCTTTGTGGCTTTTTTAAAAATACATATATATATATATATATTTATGTTCAGTCTGATCTCAGTTATGCTTCTGATGTCACTGTAACAAGAGATCAGATGTGATCTGAGCCATAAATTTTGCCACCTCTTCATCTTCCTGGAAGGCTCTAGAATCATGCATACTGTATATAAAAGAAAAACCAAAAATGCCACTCTTTTTCTTCTTGCTGATCACTTTTAGCCTCAGAACACCAGACAGATACTCTAAATCTATTATTTAATAGCAGAGGGCGAACAAACTCTCTTTTTTAACCTCTCTCTCCTTCCCACACACCCGCATACTGTAGTGTACACATATGGGTACACTACACACACTTACACACATACAGATGCCCCCAGTGGCTGAAACCAATCCTGTCCAGGGACGCCTGTGTAAAAAAAACAGGAATATTCTGGCTAGCGAGCATGCCAGGTTTTTTCGCTTTCAATTCCTAGGTCTGTTTCGGTTCCTCTCCACGTCTGATCCCACAGCTTTCGTTTTTCACTCATGCCTGCCACGGCTACATATTGTTATTTCCTGGCCTTAAGGGAGCGACTTGCTGTTCAAGCACATTTCCATATTAAAGAAAAAAAAAAGAACCGAGTGTGGCTGTGTTGGCCTAGGAAACCTACGCTAGGCTTTTTCTGTGTGGCAAGCGGGACCTCTAACACCTCCTTCCTAAATATTCCCATTTGCATTCCTTCATTCTCGCAACGGCGCAATCATTATGTGTGCGACTGAGCTGAAATGGCTGCTGCCGGGGTCCTATAATCATTCTGTGCAGAAGAGAGAGAAAGAGAGAGAGAGAGAGACAGACAGAGAGAGAGAGAGAGAGAGAGAGAGAGAGAGAGAGAGAGAGAGAGAGAGAGCAAACAGCACTCCATTACAGAGCAGAGCAGTCACTACATCATTACCCATTTCCCTAACTGCTCTCCTACTCACAGTGAACAGCGTTCAGGGCAAACATGAAGGTGAGCACCACTACGCTCTGATCCCTGAGCTGCTCTGACACATCTGCATGGACGGACTGTCAGGGCGAATTTAACTATTCGAAATGTGTTTAAAGTTTAATAACCTGCATGCATTTGTTTAAAAATCCACATATATAAAAATGACTTACAGTATTTCCAAATCCCGCTAAGGTCCAAAATCGAAAAGAAAGAAAGAAATACACTAAAGAACCAAAAACAAACCCAAAAAAATCATGTTGTCCACCCTAAGTACTTTCTCACTCACTCACTTGCTGAACTGTTTACTCCTATGAGGGTCATAGGGAGGCTAAAGCCTAACTCAGCTGAAAATGGGCAAAGGAGACCATCACAAGGCCAACACACATAACCATTCAAACTCACACTCACACCTAGGCACAATTTGGAACAGATATTTAGCCTAATGTGCATGTTTTTGGACTGTGGGAGGAAACCGGAGTACCCAGAGGAAACCTGTACAAGGATGGGTAAAACATGCAAACTCCACAGAGAAATGCCCCAGCCGAGCCCGGAATTCGAACCTAGGGCCTTTTTGCAGTGAGACAGACGTGCTAAGCACTACACCACCATGCTTCCCCACCCTAATTAATAAGGGTTAAAGTGTATCTATGATGAATTTGCATTACTAGCTCTTTAAAACGATCACGTATGAGATCAGCGGTTATGTCAGGAAATGTCAGTCCATTACGGAAAACATAATATAACATTGGCACAGGCCATACTCTGAAAACGTGTCCTTTCTGACGCAATTCAGTAATCTGCGAAGACCACTTCAACCCGACCTGCAATCGGCGCGACCTCCAGGCAGAACTACTCGGCACGAAGCCCATGCTATGACGTCTAAAACCCGGACGCTCAAAGGATGATGAAGGACGGGAGCAGCACCTCACCAAAAGGAACCAGTAAAAGATAAGAGCCTTTGGTATGAGGGGAGTTTTATCACCTAAAATGTCACTCGCTGCGTCTTTACTTGCGCTGGACGACCCGGCCCGAAGAGTTCACGTCACTTGTGGGGAAAAAAATGGTTGTTCCTCATTGGGTCACCTCCGCTAGTTATCCATAGGATAAAATTGTCCAGTTTTGTGTTTTCTATAGTCATTTTTCATTAAAATAAACTTTGTATCAATTAAACATTATACATTAGGCACAAATTTTGCTGTACTCTTTAAGTATTCCTAAAGCTGCTTACATTCAATATTAGAAGCCTGTGCAAAAATTGTTACCAAAATCAAATGGCTAATTAGCTGTTCCTCCTGTGGTTTGTAAAGTACAGCGTTAAAGCTCTTCTTTGTGAGACTGCATGTGTTAGACTTAGTAGAACCAGGCCTAATTGCTGTAATGCGAAACTCGGCCCAATTAGACCCCTACCAGCTCAGAGCAAACACGTAATGATGAAGCATCACTCACGGCACTGATTACAGTCATATACTGTCAGATATACATCAGATAATGTTGTGTAATTGTAAAATAGTAGTTAGAAGTCTCTAACCAGTTACTCAAATACCACAAAGATTATAATTTTATAAAATCAAACTTATTCCATAACTCACTCACTAATTTGCTGAACCGCTTAATCCTGCTGGGGTCACAGGAAGACTGGAGCCTATCTAGGTTCGACACTGGGTGAGGGCAATGTACACCCTGAACAGCTCACCAAACCATCACAGGGCCAACACACACACACCACCATTCACACTCACACTCACACCGAGGGACAATTTGGAACAGCCAACTAGCCTAATGTGCATGTCTTTGGACTGTAGGAGGAAAACGGAGTACCTGGAGGAAACCAACACAATCATGGGGAAAACATTCAAACTCCACACAGAAACACCCTCACTGAGCCCAGGACTTGAGCCCCTGACCTTTTTGCTGTAAGATGCACGTACTATCCACTACAACATACTGCTGCCCTTGCTGGATAATGTTACAGGGAACTATAGGTGGAATTCAACATGGTCACGTAACCAGGCATTGCCCCTGGTTACGAAGGTACTCCGCAATGTTTCTGACTTTACACTGAAGGGTGTCAAGTCGAAGGGCATTGAACAACAGACCTAGGAAATGGACCTGTCGTCAATAATTACCTACAAGACGGAACAATTTCCGCATGACACGCCCACACATCACAAGTCCCATGAATTTGTTCAATATTCTGTCATGGACTTGTTGTACACCTGTGCTGTGTGACATATGCGACAGGGGATTTAGTGAAATTATGCTTCTCAACTGCTTTAAAAACCACAGTGAGGGATAGAACACGCCAAGTTTCGATTTGGACTTGATCAGCCTTGAGTATGGCCTCAAACAGGAAATAACCATGTCCGGATAACACAGATCACCGTCTTTAAAATCAAGCTGCAGAATCATGTTTAACGGATTTCATCAGCAAAGTCTTAAATGTTGTGGTGACATAATTCAACCGTGATCATTAAATATTCCCTCTTATCTTTTCGTTTTCAGCTCATCATCCAGACAAGCTGAGACAGTATGACGTGCTGAGGGTCGTCAGCCAGAGGCTGAAGGTCAATGAGTTTCCGAGGTTTATAGATTATTAATGTCTGCTTTGTTCCTGCTGACACTAGTACATGTGATGAGAGGGGTAAAAGAGCATGGATGTACAGTCATCAGCCTGACAATCATGCTGACAGCTTCTTGTAAAGAACTCATCATTTGTGAAAGGTATCGACGTAGTGCATCCAAAGCAGCAGTGCACCTGCAGGATTATCCAGGTCTAAACCTGCCATCGTGACCATAAGCAGCATTACATATGACGCTTTAATGAGCCTGTGAAGTGATCCTGTAATGATCATAGTGTGAAGGTGTATAAGTACCTCCATAATAACATTCTTGTAAAATTAGAGACATACGTTTTAACCTGTCGTATACAACCAATCGTAATGTAAGATAGCTTTTAGCGACTAATTCTTCTACCGTGCACGGTGTTGAATTGTAGTGGTTAGCATGTCTGCCTCACAGCAAGAAAGTCCTGGGTTTGAGTCCTGAGCTCAGGCTTGGGAGTTTCTGTGTGGAGTTTGCATGCTCTCCCTGTGCTTCCATGGGTTTCTTCCCGGTACTCCGGTTTCCTCCAACAGTCCAAAGGCATGCACATTAGGCTAATTGGCTGTTTCAAATTGCCCCTGGGTGTGAGTGTGAATGGTTGTGTGTGTTGGCTTTGCGATGGACTGATGAGCTGTTCATGATGTACTCCGCCTTCGCGTGAGTTGGCTGGGAGAGAGAGGCTCCAGCCTCCCCATGACCCTGGTGGGATTAAGCAGTTTGGAAAATGAATGAAAGAATCACTTTTACTGTGGCCGGTGGGATGGTGAGAAGGTTCTGGGTTCAGCAGACTGGGGCTGTTTGGTTTGGAGTTTGAATGTTCTCCCCATGCTTCCATGGGTTTCCCCCGGTCTCTTCAGTTTCCTGCGACAGTGCAAAGACACATTTGCACATTTGGTCAACTGGCTGCTTTAAACTTCTCATGGGTACAAAAAAATTATTTGTGTTTGTGTTGGTCCTGGGACAGACCATCAATACCCCTGTACTGGCAGTATAGTTAATGGATGGATGGATGGATGGATGGATGGATGGATGGAGCCTGCAATGGACTGGTGACCTGTTCAGGGTGTAACCCTACCTTTCGCCCAAAGTTGAATTGGCTCCAGCTTCTCTGTGACCCTAAACAGGATAATCGGTACGCATAATGAATTAATGAATGGGTAAGCACATGGATGGCTGGATGCTGACAACAGAAGCAGTTGCTACAGTTACACAAAGAGTCAAACACAAAATGACATGAACGATTTGTGGAAGTGGTATAATTTGCTCGAGAGGGTCTATTCAATCAATTAGTCCACTGGAAAGTCCTCGTCCATTCTTTAAATGGCAGACTAACCTAATAAACAATAGATGACAGCAAAGAAAAGAAGGCGGCATCTGAGTTATGGTCTCAGGCCGGTGCAGTGGCACTAAACTCATAATGCTTCCGTACTGGATGTCAGCTGAAATGTCATCTCCAGCCATGGTCATGATGAAATAGCAGAATCTGTTGAGGTATTTATGGAGAATGCCACCACCACTGCTACCTTTCCAAGCAAGGGAACAAACGGTGCACCTCCCGGGCTTGGCACAATGCATTTCCACCCCCAAAAAAAGCCGGAATAAATAAAGCCTTTGTAATGCTTTACCTTTATGAAAAAAACAGCGGGGGTCCACTACAAGGCGGACAGCTGGTTCCGCCATGAATCACTTGAGTGAGTGCGAAATGTCAGCTGAGTGGCCTTTTGTGGAAAGCCAGAGCCGAAGCCTTCCCCCGTGACAATATTCAATATCAAATGAGTCGGGATATCGACCAGGATCCGGGGGTCACAGCGAGTTTTTCACTCCTCCCACTTCATCCCTTCACTTCCAGCCCCCTCTATCTTTATTTACCATCACGCGTTGTCCATTAGACCTCGCCGGGGCACCACGCTTGTTATCCCTGGCACGCCCTGTAACATAACAGAGTGCTATGAATACTGAAACATGCTATCTAAATGTTATCAAATGCAAATATTTAGTGATATTTCTGAGGCTGAGAGAGAGAGAGAGAGAGAGAGAGAGAGAGAGAGAGAGAGAGCTCACGTTGACATGCACATAACAAACAAAAGGCCCGGTTGGACAACAGCAGAAAAGTCACGACAAGCCCTCCGGGCCAGCAGCCTCGCAAACACAAATCAATTCCATTGTGTTTTTGTATTTGGAGTCTCACAGAGTGGCATGAAACCCCCCCCTCCGGGCTGCTGCTGCTGTTTGGCCAGCGCAATCCTGCCAAAGGGTCACATTAGCATACATTTCTAAACAAGAGAATACTAAAACGCCACTCAATATCTCTACTGAATATGGTTATAAAATACAAGAATAGGATCATGAAGGCTTTATTCCGTGAATGTCAGACTGCTGTAAAAGTGTATTTAACTCAGCAGCAAGTTATTGTACTAAAATGTAGCTCCGCTAAAGCTAGACCTCTGGGAAATAATGCTAGCTACACAAAATGAGCACCTGTCTGTCTATACACATGTTTTTTTCTTCTTCAGGGTATGATTGGAATATATTTTCAGCTGCAATGCCTGGGATAAATGAAGGTAAATCACTTACTAGTGGGAAGTATTAAGCTAATTAAGCTAATCAGCAGCATGCTAGCTAAAAAAAAATCCTAGCAAACAAAAACTAGACCAAGCTAATTTCTGCGTATTTTCTTAATGCTAGTTTTGTGGTTTTTGCACTAACATATCTAACATCTACAAGAAAGCTAGTTATTATAAGGCTAAATAATTAATTGTGTATTTAGATCTTGTACCAATGTCTGTTTGTATTAGTCGCTACCCTTCCAGTCTGGCTACACAATCACGCTAGTAATTTTAGCAAAGTAGCTCTGTTTGTGAAAGAAACAGTCATACATATCATTTTGTCATTCAGTCAGTCATTTGTCAAATTGCTTAATATTAGAGTCAAGTGGAGGCTAGAGCCGACATCTCAGCTGACACTTGGCTAAGGCACGGTACACCCTGAAGAGTTCGCCAGTCCGTCACAGGGCCAACGCAAACACAAACAATCACACAAAACTCATACCTTGGGGCAATTCAGAACAGATACAGAAACGTCCTCACCGAGACCGGGACATGAACCCAGGACCTTCATGCTGTAAGGTGGACATGTTAACCACTACACCACCACCCGTTTTAATATTTATTTACCTTTCTATTTATATAATTTATTTATTTATTATTTATTTGCCTCAACAAACAGAACTTGATGTTAGCAGTGATGCAACTCAACCTTGGCTGCGCCTCAGGTTTCAGTACCAGCAGAATTCTGATTCCTTCGTATTCCGATAACAAACGATCCAGTGAAGATCTTCTTACATTTATTTATTTATTTGCGGGACGGACTTGATAAATGAAGACTTTGGCCTCCTTCTGAGCAAGTTTCTCGTGCTTACTAAATCAAAGGCGTCATGTGGAAACCTGAGCACCACTTTTTGCCGGGCGTTGTTGATATTTTCGGCAGAACGTACGGAGCTGTTGACCCCTCTTTGTCTGTGGAAGCCGTTTAGCCATCAATTTTACTAAGTGTGCAGGCTTGTGCTGACAGCAACACCGGAGAATTCATTAATCAACCGCTATGCAAACAATATTCGTCAATGTAAAACAATGGCTTTTGATACGTAAAGAATCCCATTAGTGTGCACCCAGATGTTGCAAGGAGAGGAATTTATTTTCGGATGCCCCCCACCTCTCTCTCTCTCTCTCTCTCTCTCTCTCTCCTCATGCACCATGCCCACCTGCCTTTATAGGACATAGTTAACAACTCACCGTGGAAGTGTGTTACAATAAATCCAACACACATATCTCGAAGTGCTGGCATTTTTTTTCTGGCTAGCTCAGCATTTACCGCATCGCAGTACACACGACTGCTTTTTCTTCTTTGTACTTTTCTACGGTCACACGGCGCTCTGACGGTGCGAGTGACAGCACCCTCCACGGGGAAATAAGTCCAAAAAAACACACAACTGTGCCTTTTCAGATTTGTGTGAGGTGTCAGGCACAGGATCTGCTTGCTGTTCGGTGATAAAGAAAAACGCGGCGTTGAAATGATCCAGATGGAAACTAGAGCGTAACTTGTCTTCAAACCGAGCTTCATGAGCATGGCCTGCAAAACAAGCTTATACAAGCTACTTATTAACCGAGTGTGAGGTCTGTAGAAAACGTGATCTCAGTCCGAGGGTTTAAGTACAGACCAAGTCGAAGATGGGATTTCTCTGTACAGACCAAGCAAACGAGGCGCTGGTACTTACTCGGTTCTGAACAAGGCGTCTTCATCCGTGTCTGTGAGAGCTTCGGTAGCTTTCCCATTTTCCGTGATGAACAAGAGCTTTCCGACTAGCAGTGACGACTTCATGAACTCTTTATAGCTGAGGATATTTCCTGTACACTTTTTCAATTCAAAATAAATTAATAAATAAATAAATAAACCATGAATGCTTCTATGAATGCTGCTAAAGCTCCTAGCACAAAATTTAAGGAAGTCTTCCTTGTCCTAAGCCCCGCCTCCGGCCAAAAATTCATACCAATCCGCACATAACTTGCAAGAAAAGCATTTGAACTTAATACGTTGGTGTAGATTCTCAATCATCCAGGTCATAGTAATCCTAAAAAGCTTGAGTCGAGGCAACTGGACTTCTTTTTGTGGTTTTTGAAGACGTTTCGCTTTTAATACAAAAAGCTTCGTCAGTTGAACTTAAAGTTAAACATCCTGCACAATGATTCAAGTAACTACATGAGAGACATTCTAACGTCTTTTCTCTTCATTCTCCTGGTGACAGCATGTCTGTTTGGATTATGTCGATGAATCGTCCTTTATTAAACATGTTTACGAGTTATGAGATGTATATTTGATGTATGATGTTAAATGAGTTTGAATAAAAAGACGTTTCGAAGGGCGTTCTGCTAAACCCGGCTCGCAGTTGTTACAAATAAATAGTAAAATGCCAGAAAAATCCAATATACAACAAGATTAGAGAGCTTTAAGGATTTACTGCCAGTTACGGCAAATAAACATGACAGTTATATAAAGACTCACGTTGTGCGGAGAGAAATAAAAAGAAATCTGAAATGTAGCATAATTACCAAGCCTGAAGAATTTACTGATGTTTCTAACAAAACGGAAAAATTCCATGCTTGATGAGCATGAAGTTAAATGAAATGACATAAAATCAATATCTAATGAAATTACTGAGCTTGAAGAAGATGCAGTTATTTGTTATGAATATAGTTGGGCGTAGTTGTTCGAGTAGTATGAAGTAAAATGTCATAAAATCAATATGGAGTGAAATGAGCGAGCAGCTAGACTCCGTGCCCAGTTATAACAAATACACGGTCTGAAAAAGTACAAAGTAATGCCGTAAAAGTAGAAAGAAAGAAAGCAAGAAAGGAAACCACATTACCTGGTCCTGGTGGACCCCCTGCTCTGGTCCTGGATGAGCCCCTGCCCTAGAGGAACACTTTCACTGGTCCTGGAAGAATCTTTGCCCTGGTCCTGGTGGACCCCCTGCTCTTGTCCTGGAGGAATGCTTGCCCTGGTCCTGGAGGACCTCCTGCCTGGTCCTGGAGGACCTCCTGCCTGGTCTTGGAGGAGCCCCTGCCCTAGAGGAACACTTTCACTGGTCCTGGAAGAATCTTTGCCCTGCTCCCCCCTGCTCTTGTCCTAGAGGAATGCTTGCCCTGGTCCTGGAGGACCTCCTGCCTGGTCCTGGAGGACCACCCCCTCCCCTGGTCCTGAATGAACCCCTGCCCTGATCCTGGAGGACTTCCTTCCCTGGTCCTAAACGGCCCTTTCCCTGGTTCCTGGAGGAATCCTCGCCCCGGTCCTAGATGACTCTCTGCCTGAGTCCTGGACGACTTCCTCACCTTAGTCCTGGTGAACCCCCCTGGCCTGCGCACCCCTGAGTGCTCTCCTTATTTTCAACAAACCTGATTTAAATTATTAGCTCATTAGCAGCTCTTCTTAAGTTAAAGTGAGTGTGACAGAGCAGGGGGGTGGCACAGTGGTGTAGAGGTTTGCATGTCTGCCCCACACCAAGAAGGTTCTGGGTTCGAGTCCAGGGCTCAGCAACAGTGTTTCTGAGAGGAGTTTGCTGTGGGTTTCATCCAGGTACTCCGGTTTCCTCCCACAGTCCAAAGACATGCACATGCACATCAGGTGAATTTGCTGTTCCAAATTGTTCCTAGGTGTGAATGTGTGTGTATGTGTGTGTGTGTGTGTGTGTGTGTGTGTGTGTGTGTGTGTGTGTGTTGGCCCTGCAATGGACTTGTGAGTTGTTCAGGGTGTATCCCACCTTTGCCCAGTGTTGATTGTGATAGGCTCCAGCCATCCTGTGACTCTAACAGGATTAATAAATGAATGAAGGAATAGAGGGTAGAGCAGGAAAAGCACCGATATTTGCAGGACAGATGATCCTCCAGGACCTGGGATGGAAACCTCTGCTATAAACTACCTCTAACTAACCACACTCTTACTCCTCATCAGACTCAGTCTGATTAACACCACAAGTTTCCTCACATACTACAAGAACGCAAAGTAAACAGTTCTGAGCTCTAACTCCCACAGAGCTTATCTGTTCTACTCAAACACACACACACACACACACACACACACACACACACACACACACACACACACACACAACAACAACAACGAAACTCCAAGCACCTTCAGAACAAATCAATACTTCCTGTTTTCACTTCCCAGCACTGCTGTGACCAGTCTCCTCGAACGTACCGCAGGCTACACTTTTAAGGGTACTACAGTTTCTATGTTGAACATCAGAACAGAGGGATTCTCTGGCATGATACAGTCAGTTAAAATTAGAACCCTTGAAGAAGTGAGGAATGAAGAAGACACTATAATACACCACAATACACCACCAACACACACTGATACACACTGGCTTTACTGTAGTAGCTGAGGCTCTTTTGATTGGCTCTTTAGAACTTCGAACAGCTAACCAATGGGGAAGCAAAATGGTTGATGGTTGATTGTTGTTGTTGACAGGGCGCAGAGAGGAGTGACGAGCCATGAAGGTATGCTTTCTCAAATGGAATTGAAATAGTTTTTGATTAAAAGTTCACTCAGTCAATCACTCAATTATTTGCCAAACTGCTTAATCCTACTAGGGTGACGGGGACGCCAAATCTCAGCCAACACTGGGCGAAGACGGGGTATACCTTGAACAGCTCTCTAGACATGAGACTGCAGGTCCAACAGACACACACACACACACACACACACACACACACACACACACACACACACTCACAACAATTCACAATCACACCTAGGGACAATTTGTCTTTGGACTGTGGGAGGAAACCGGAGTACCCGGACTATCGGCATGGTGGCATAGTGGTTAGCACATCTGCCTTATAGCAAGAAGCTCAAACACAAGACCTTCTTGCTGTGAGGCGAAAGTGCTAACCACTACACCACCGTTCTACCCCGTATTAGATCTTACTTAAACCAAATGATCCACTGGTCCAGTGGTATTGTTAGGTCACTGGTAATGTTCTGAGCAGCTCGCCAGACCATCGCAAGGCCTAATTAGAAGTTGATATTGATGTATCATATATGACCCAACATGAATCTGTTATGACATAATATAAGAGGAAGTGACGTTGTTAGTGATGCTTATAACACTGTCCCTGATTCTGCTTTTAACAACTTCTGTCCCTTGCACTCTTGATGATACTAAGTGCACATTTACCACGTGAGCACTTTGAGAAGGACCTTAAGACTTAGCGTAAATATTGGGACAAAGCTCCGGCGCATATTTCGCAGCTGTAGGAAGTGGATATAAGGCTTGCTCCCACTAATCTGTGGAGCAGATGCGGCCAACTGAAGCATCAGACACGTTCTGTTTCCTGGGTTTTTTTATTCACCATTTTTACTTTTCCTTGTGTTTTTTTTTTCTACTTAGTTTGTACTTGGTTAGCCACCTACGCTATTGTTTTATTGTTTCTCTCTCTCTCTCTCTCTCTCTCTCTCTCTCTCTCTCTCTCTCTCTCTCTCTCTCTCTCTGTGTTACCAGTTCCAAATAAACTCCTCATTTGGAATTTGCATCCTCTCTTCACTCCTAGTCTTGACAGCAATGTTGATGTCTCAATGTTGAAATGATTAAGAGACTTCTCTTCTCTCTCTCTCTCTCTCTCTCTCTCTCTCTCTCTTTCAGGTCTAATGGCTGTCTGTCTGATGCTGGACTCAGACTGGATAATGTCCATCATGTCCTCAGCAGAACAGGAAGCTCAATGCCGCACTGATATCTGAGGAAATCAAACCATCTGAGTCTGAAATGTAAAAAAAAAAAATGGGCGACGGAAAAAGTGCACATGGAGATAAAACGACAGAATACATATTGGACAATATTCACAGCTATTATCGGCGAAAATGGATACATTTAAGCTTAAGAAAGATGAATGGAACCCATACGATCCTCATCATTTCACATTCCAACTTGAAAGCAGCTTTAATCAGCATGTGGCTGTTAAATATTCATTTACACCAGATGAATAATGCATGTGGGGCTTTCTGTAGGAATGAGGACACTCGTAGCGCGAGCAGGGTTGGTCTTGTTTCTACTTCGAAGACGATGTGATGAATGTAGATCAGAATACGTGATCCACAGTCGAATATGTGGCGCTTACGAATATTTAAGGGAGATAATTATTTAATATGAGGTGGTCAGGTTATATAAATAAAAATAACTCTGTATTGTTGCCTCTGTTTGATTGTTTGTGTGGTTGTTAACCTGATTACGCAAAAAAAAGTTATGTGCAGATTTTTATCAAATTTCTCCCAAAGGCGAGGCTTTGGATAAGGAGGACTCCGCTAGATTTTGGAGATGATCTAGATCAAATTCTGGGTAGAGGACTTTTTTATAGGATTCTTTAACATTGTGAGATAGAACTTTAGAAGTTTTTGGAAGTTTGCTGTTAGAGCAGGCCCAGCAGGTGAACTTTCTGTGATTCTTTTCCTCGTGGCTTGGTAGAGGTTTACGATGGATTGGGTGCTCTTTAATGATCAACATTACAGTGTGTGGTGTGATGAAGCGACATTAGCTCAACCATACAGATTACATAATTTGCTGGTGTTTTGTTGCTCTTATACTGTAGCATAGAAATTTATCAACAAATATCATTTATTTTTTACCACTTAAGCTAATTAGAAGCTAATTAAAGCAGCTATAAATGGTCATATCCCTCAACAGACCATTTTTTTACTCTCTCTTAAGGTTAATACAGTTTCATATTCCATGAAAATAGCTGATTTTTGGAAACCCATTCGAAGATGTTCCAGATTAGGTGCCACTTATGAGAACATCCTGCAGTTGGAGTTGCAGGAATAAAAATCTTTCCTATAGTAATGATTGCATATGCTGTAATTGCATCAAGATGTTGTGAGTGGTATGGTTATGATGATAAATAATTATAGAACTTTTTGACTGGGTAGAGAAGTGCCAGGGGACATCATGACAGCTTCAAGACAGCACAAATCTGTTTCATAAAGATCGCAAGGCATTTTGTTTAAGAGAACAGACATCAGAACATCAGAGTGTGACGAGCGACAGCTTCGTTCTGTTTAGAAGCTCTCTCTCTCTCTCTCTTTTTTTCCCCCTTTCTCAGATCGACCCATCGACAAACAGAGAATGATGGGAAGCGACCGAGCGTTAAGAGAGACATCGCCGGGGGCGACAGGTTAGCAACAGGGACCTGAAAAAAAACTCTGTTTTCTGGTTACCATAGGAACCAGTGGTGCATTCTGAATAAACACACACACACACACACACACATAAAACACACACACACTCACACCCCGCCACACACACATACACAAACACTCACACACACACTCTCTCACACACATACACTCACACCCCACCACACACACATACA
>JBCNYH010000016.1:20388258-20399932 GCA_039654325.1 Tandanus tandanus | reverse complement strand
TATATATATATTTTTTTTTTTTTAAGAAAAGGAAATATAAATGAATAAACAAACAAACAAACAAACAAATAAATAAATAAATGCAATTGTGCTGCTAATTGTGCATTTCAGCTCCAAGTTGTTGTTCTCTTTGTGTTCTATTTGTAGAAAAGTAACCGAAGGGCCTGAAAAAAGTTTGCTGCGTTAGCAACAGCGAAAAAAACTTTTTTGCTCCCTGCGCTGCGTGCGTATTATCCGTGCATGTGCCTGTGCCTGTTTGTGTGTTTGTGTGTGTGTGTGTTTATGGGGCGATGTGGGACAGCACGAGAAAGAAAAGGGGGGCACTGTAGGTCACCTTTGGGTCACCTTACTCTCCCCACAATTAGGAAATCTTTCCAGTCCGTGATGGAAACGCAGGCTGAATGTGGGTTAAAGCCCCCCTTGGAGAGCTTCTCCCTCTGCTCAGTGTTTTAATGAGAGTCGATTTTACAGGTCATCACCCCTCCCCTTCATACACACACTCTCTATTACACACACACACACGCAGTCTGAAATGACGTTTTAATGTTTTCTGGGGTAATTAAATGAAAGAAAAAACAAAACTGATCTGTTTTTTTGCCGTAGGTGGACGGTTAATGCGTGCGAAATTATATTTCGGCGCTGAACTGTGAATCTCCCAACATGATCCAGAGCCGTCTAGCATTTGCATAAAGTGCTGTGTTTAAATATGTATGTTAATAAGAAGAGCCCGATTTGAAGGCGAAGAGCCCCATTTGCATGCTTTTAAAAGCGAGGCTGTGGAATTGGCCTGATGCACGTTTCCGGGCTTGACGTGATTAATTACTGTGTTTCTAAAAGGATAAATCTTAGCACTGGTTTGCTTTTGGTTAACACTTTACATTAAGGAGAGTGTAATGATAATTTATTGTGCTTTTAACGAGTCATTAATTACACATAAGTGATATATTATCCAACTCTTGTATTAATCTTTTTAAGCCTTAGTTACTACTAAGTACTAGATGAAGTATTTAGCATTCAGTATCGATGTAGCTCAGTTTATCAGTAGCGAAAGCAGCATTTTGTATAAATATAAAGTCAAATACAGTATACAGTCACACTTTGCATAAGTATTTACCCCTTGACTATAACATGCTCTTGATGTAACAGAAAAATATACAAGTGATGCCCTTTTAATCACTGAGATGATCATCTCTTAGGTTAAGGTTTAAATAGACAGAATATGGGAGAGGCGATGAGTTAGCTTGAGAAACAGGAAGTCGTGGCTTCCAAGTTTGTTTGTGGTGAAAAGTGATGCGTGTCAAGCGCCAAATCACTTCATTCGTTGCAACCGTGAAGGTGTATATGGCCTACCGCATATTACCATCGATTTACGTGAAGTGAGAACTCTGCGACGTATGCATCGTACAGTACACATCTCATGTTTCCTCCTGCTCATATTTCCTTCACCCATATTTTTGTAAAAGGCCGCCTCCGAATTCCACCAGAATAGACACGGAAGGGCCGTGGTAATCCCAGCTACGGTTCTCTCATATTAACCGGCTATATGGGAGCTTTGCTTAACACTTCTGACTCCATCTTCCATCTTTAAAAGAAATATGCTACACCCCACCCACTTTTTCTGGGAGGGAGGTTTTGGAGTGCACCTGGTAATTTCATCAAGCTTTGATGGTTGATTAAATTCTGGAACGTTAGGTGGCGGCCATCTTGAACATCCAGTAACATGAATGGATAAAAAAGTATGATGTCATTATAGTTTATTTATTTATTTATTTATTAATGTGATGTCATACAAAAGGAATAAAACAATTCAGCTGCACTTGGAATATAATCAACCTCAAAATGGTAGCATGGTGGCACGGTGGCGTAGAGGTTAGCACGTCCACCTCACTGCAAGAAGTCCCGGGTTAGCGTCCCAGCTCAGTGAGTGCATTTCTGTGTAGTCTGTACGTTCTCCCTGGGATTGCATGGGTTCTTCCCGGAACTCCAGTTTCCTCCCACAGTCCAAAACATACACATTAGGTTAATTGGCTGTTCCAAATTGCCCCTAGGTGTGAGTGTGAGTGCGAATGCTTGTGTGTGTGTGTGTGTGTGTGTGTGTGTGCGTCAGCCCTGTGATGGTCTGGCAAGCTGTTCAGGGTGCACCCCGCCTTTTCCCAGAGTTGGCTGAGATAGGCTCCAGCCTTCCTGTGACCCTAATTTTTGAGCCATTCAGTGAATGAGTGAGTGAGAAGGTGGTAACAGGAACACTACCCATAACACCACACTGCCGTTGCTGATTTTCCTATAAATGCCCGACCCGGAGTGATTTATTCCTGAAACAGATAATGAGTTAATGAGTATATATACATAATTAATGCTGAATTCAACTTTTAATTAATTAAAATTTTAATTAATTAATCATCCAGTAGTAAGTAAGTTAAATAATAAATAAATGAATGATGGGAATTTAATGGCTTATTAAATTAACATAATAATAGATCATTACTATGCAGGGCTTACTGTAATATGTTCTATTTTTTTATACGTTCTTTTTAAATTTCTTTTTGACGCCTGAGGAATTCAAGAGCAGGCATTAGGCTGTGTGACCTCTACACACACACACACCCACACACACACACACACACACACACACACACACACACACACACACACACATATACACACACACTGTCGTCCAATTCAGTAGTGAATAAACCAGAATGAAAAATGAGCCGCGCTAAACGCCTCTTGACTCCTCGGACTCTTCAGTCGACCTCCTCGGATTAGCGCTGTTGATTAAATTTAATGTGATGCTACACCATTAGCACCTGCGCTTCTGCTGAACCTGTTCTACCCAGCTCTCTTGACTTCAGATCATCCAGGAGCAGATGGTCAGGCGTGTGTGTTGGTGTGAAAGTTTTTACATTGTTCTATTTTTTTTTTATTTAAAATGCGGCTCTGACTGAAATTCCGCCTGTAACATCAAGCACAGGTTTTTATCTAATAATTAGAGCAATATTACAGTTTCCATAGTAACAGCTCATATATAAGGATATGTACAGCAGCTGCGTTATGTAATATAAAACTGATAAACAAAAAATAGTCTTGTTTAATCAACAAAAATTGTAAATATGGTGATGTTTTCAGTAAGCATTGTAAATTCAATTCAATTCTTTGATCGTAAATTCAAGAGAGAAAATAAAGTGAGGTGGGGAGCGAGCAAATCTTTATGGCCGCTTATTAAGTCATGACATAACGACCGTATTTCTGGGGCGAAGCCTTGTTTTATCAGCACTCCACAGTGCTGTGTCCCTTTAAGGTTCCCATTCAGTTCCCAGGTATATAAAATAAATAGGAAATACAGTGGTATCTCTTGAAAATAAGTAATAATTGTGAAAACGGCCACAATGTCTTTTTGAAACCATCTGTTTACTCCTGTACGCAAGTGTTAATGATCCCTACACTGGGGCGATCATGGTGATCAGTGATTGGACGGATGGGATCGTGGTGATTAGTGATTGGTGGGATGGGATCATGGTGATCAATGAAGGGATGGATGGAACATGGTGATCAGTGATTGGTCAAATGGGATCGTGGTGATTAGTGATTGGTGGGATGGGATCATGGTGATCAGTGAAGGGTTTGATGGAATCATGGTGATCAGAGATTGGTTGGTGGGATCATGGTGATCAGAGATTGGTTGGTGGGATCATGGTGATCAGAGATTGGTTGGATGGGATCATGGTAATCAGTGAAGGCTTGCATGAGATCATGGTGATCAGTGAAGGGTTGGATGGAATCGTGTTTAATTACAATTACGAGTTTAATCTACCCCGCACACTGCCATAGAAGGTCGGTGATTATCTCTTCCAATCTGATTGGTTCGATGTGATCATGGTGATCAGTGATTGGCTGGATGGATTAATCTGTGCTTTATTCCATAATAAATTGCATCGATTTAGGGGCTCCTGTATCTCCAGCTGCACCTACACCTGTACCTACACCTAGACCTGCACCTACACCTGCACTAACACCTACCCCTGTACCTACACCTGCACTAACACCTACCCCTGCACCTATACCTGCACCTACACCTGCACCTACACTTGTAACTAAACCTACACCTGCACCTACACCTAGACCTGCACCTATACCTGTACCTTCACCTACACCTGTAACCAAACCTACACCTGTACATGCACCTACACCTACAGCCATAACTTCACATGTGGAGAGAGTATTTATAGAGACATTATAGTGATAAATATACTGTATTTTGTAATAAATGAGAGAATTGTACTGTTATAAATTCTTAGCAGATGGTGAAGGCTGAAGTGTCACATCACTGTTAAGTGGAGTTTCAATGGAAGAATTTAGAATCTCGGGTAAGAGCAGGTGTGTGTTGGTGTAAAAGGTAACCACGTGTCACTGCTTAATCTCATAATCTTACTTTGTTTTGTATTTCTTCATATGTGGATTGATTTCTGTAGTAATTGTTTGACTATTGTATTAATGTACTGTATAAGTTGGATATATTGTGTATATATACATATTTAACACAAATTCTATTTAATAAATAACTTTTATACTGTTCTCACGATTGTAAACAAACAAACAAACAAACAAAAAATCTTTAAAATTAAAAAAGATGTATTTCTTCTTACCATAAAATTCTTTACAGGAGAGTTGTTTATCATGGAGCTAGCTGGTTAGCTGATGGACTGTTGCATGTGGTTTAATGATTAGCACGTCCACCTCAGCAAGAAGAAGGTTCTGGGTTCGAGTCCTGTGCTTGGCTCGGGGGTTTCTGTGTGGAGTCTGCATGTTTTCTCTGTGCTTGCTTGGGTTTCCTCCAGGTATTCCGGTTTTCTCCAACAGTTCAAAGACGTGCTCATTTGGCTAATTGGCTGTTTCCGAATTGCACCTACAAGTAAGTGTGACTGTGAAAAGTTGTGCGTGTTGCCTTGCAATAGCCAGGATATGAGCTAATATCCCAGGAGTAGATTAGCCAATCAGAGCTCGGGTTTTCTATTTATATGCACAATACTGAGATCCTAAAAATTCAACAAACTGCCATCCCCCCCAAAAATGAAGAGAACCAATCACACTTCCAATATGGCATCACAAAGTTCCATCCCCCAGTGGTGCATGGCCAATCCATTATTATGGGATATCTCTGGGTACAGTATACAGGTAAGTTAGGTTTGGTTTGGTTATTGTAGCTTGTGGTTAGACATTTTGTGCATAAATCATTGTTGTTATTGTTTTTTTTTAGCCGAGACCTTTAGTCAGGTGTTTCTCCACACAAGAGCACACAAGGCAGTTACTAAGCACTGACGAATCGCCTCCCTGACGATAATAAACAGGGCTTGTTACAGAGCCACTGAATAAATGACACATCTCTGAATCCATGAAGGTCTTGAGACTCTGAATTCTTTCTGGTATTGTCATCTACCCCGCTTCAGAAACAACCACAACCTTCATATTCAAAATCTACAAAAGAGAGAAAGAGAGAGAGGGAGAAAGGAGAAAGAAAAGCCATTGCATCAAGAGCCCTTTTCACATATCGACCTGACTGGCTTATTGAGCTTTTTATGTGGAAATAATTGAAGTCGCATGTGGCGTAGCGGCCTCGCCTGAGCCGAGCAGTAATGAAGAGACAGGAAGTGGCTGCTGCTGCTGGTACGCAACAAAAAACCCAACAAAAGGTCTCTCTCTCTCTCTCTCTCTCTCTCTCTCACACACACTTTTTTCCCTCTCTCACTGTCTCTCTTTTCAGACTGCTGATTACTCGAGCTACCACTGAAGTCATATCTAAACAGTTTTCAACACACACACTCACACACACACACACACACACACACACACACACACACACACACACTTTTACTTTATACATTTCATTATTCTTTGTTAAACTACTTTCCCATTATAAGGGAGTTTGATAGTAAGTATTCAGTGATGGAGTGGCATGATAAAGTGGAATTTCTGTCACTTTACACCACGAAGTTGATTATTTTCCTAACAGCATATCCCGAAGCACTTTATCACTTTTTACCTATATCCTAGACTTGTAATCTTTCATAACAGTTGCTGGATCAGGACTCATAAGAAGTAAGGAAATGGTGGTAACAAAATCAAATCAAATTCTGACTCTGTTATTTGTCTCCAGTCCTCCAGAAGGCTATTTCTCCAAACTGGTCATCTGTGCCCTGCCATATTAATAACTCCCCCAGGCTGCTCCCAGCAAATCACTGCAGCTGGCCTTAAAGCACTCGCTTTGGATCCAACATGGCTGACTAAACACCCACTGGCCTGCCCTAGAGCCAAGCCAGTCCAATCTCATGGGCAGCCCAGCCAAAAGCGCTAACGTGGCCTCGATTCTGGCTTGCACACCCGTCCTACTGCCCTAGAGCCAAAATGGATGATGCTCAATCCCTCAGGTTTGCCTGAATGCCAGAGGCTCCGACCCACAAAGCTCACACCCAGGAATCTGAGATAAAAAAAAGACTACATCTGGAGAGGAGACCCAGAGCGGTGACATGACCGCTTATTAGCCGATGGCAGACTCTTTAGCCTCCCAGTAGATCCAGTGCTTCCAAACAGCCCCAGCTTGAGCCAGAGCTACCTTTTGTTGCTTACAAAAAACCCACCAATTGGATATAGTTATGTACAAAATAAAGCTCCTCCTTCGGTTATCCTGCTTTATGATACATGTATTTAAAAGCATGAACATTATGAAGATACATCATCCTTCAAGACCAACCCTGTGAGATTGATAAATTGCTAAATAAGAAGTCTGCCATGTTTCTTGACCTTAAACATTGACCACGCTGAGCATGCTGAACAGCCGGACGAGTAAATGATTGATGGCTCAGTGCCGGCCCACAATTACGAGTTTAATCTACCCCGCACACTGCCATAGAAGGACGGTGATTATCTCTTCCAATCTGGCTGTTAGAATTCCATCCTGATGAGCTCATATATCAGTTCGACATGGCCAGAACTTCTTACAGTTGGACCACTTTTGGTCCAGAATAATTGGTGTTGACATGCTTGGGGAAATTTGGGTGATCTCAAATGCAGCGCAAAGTGTAAACATGGCTGTTTAGAGTTGGAAAACTCTTCAGTTCTTTTTATTACCCAAACAGAAATGCAAACTCCATGCCAATAAACCCAATTATTAAATATTTCTGCTGTATGGTTGCTACCATCCATCTATCAATTCATCCAGCCATCTGTTCATCCATTTATCCATCTATTCATCCATCCCTCCATTCATTCATCCGTCTATTCATCCATCCATCCATCCATCCATCCATCTATCCATTCATCCATCCATCCAAACAACCATCCATCCATTTATCCATCAATCCATCCATTCATTCGTCCATCTATTCATCCATCTATCCATCAATCCATCCATTCAGCCACCATCCATCCATCTATTGATCCATCCATCTATCATTTAACCATCCATCCACCCATTCATATATCCCTCCATTCATCTATCCATACATTCATATATCTATCTATCCATCCATTTATCCATCTATTAACACACAAAAACTTAAACAAGCAAACAAACAGTGTTCTCCAGTGTTAAGCTCAAGCTCTGGTTACAGTTGCTGTGTTTCAGTGTGATCTTCTGAAATGACAATGCTGTTCTCCAGCAGGCAAGAATAAGATTTCTGATGTGTTTGGTAATTATACTGGATTAGAAATAAGTTGCATTCCAAAATGACATGAGGTGGGCTAATTAAATCATAGGTGATTGTGCTGTGATTCAAAAATGATCTAATAAAGAGAGACAGTGTGGGACAATGGGATACACATGTGGCTTAGAGAGAAATTATAACAAATGAAAAGAGAATGTGGCATAAAGTAAATGAGAAAAGCCGCACTGCTGGAAATGACAGCAACATTGTTAGAAACAGATGAAAACTTTTTCTCAGTTTGAATTTAAAATGGTCCTCTATTACAAAGGAAAACACTAAGCCATGTGAAAACCAAATAGATTCTGTGTTGTTTGTTTCTGAAAAACTAAAAGATTCAACAAATTCTACAGCAATCCTAAAACTACAGCATCCTGAGTTATAATCCACTAGAATGTAACACGTTTTAAAATACAATAATTATCTACTATGTAACACACTTTAAAATAAAGCAGTTAGTAACAAAGTAACACATTTTAAATGTGACAGCTAGTAACAATGTAACAGGATTAAACTGTAACAACTAGTAACAATGTAACAGGATTAAACTGTAACAACTAGTAACAATGTAACATGTTTTAAATGTGACAGCTAGTAACAATGTAACAGGATTAAACTGTAACAACTAGTAACAATGTAACGTGTATTAAATGTGACAGCTAGTAACAATGTAACATGTTTTAAATGTGACAGCTAGTAACAATGTAACATGTTTTAAATGTGACAGCTAGCAACAGTGTAACACATTTTAAATGTGACAACTAGTAACAATGTAACAGGTTTAAACTGTAACAACTAGTAACAATGTCACATGTTTTAAATGTGACAGCTAGTAACAATTTAACAGGTTTTAAATGTGACAGCTAGTAACAATGTAATATATTTTAAATGTGACAGCTAGTAACAATGTAACATGTTTTAAATGCAACAACTATTAACAATGTAACACATTTAAACTGTAACAGCTAGTAACAATGCAACGCTCACTACACTGTACCAGTGATTAACAATACATCACTTACTACAGTGTAACAGATATTCACAACGTAACACAGCTAGTAACAACATAACACTTAAAACTGTGACAGCTAGTAACAATGTAACACTCACTACACTACAGGATTTAGTACCACAATGTTATACTTAAAATGGATGTAACCGTATTGATACAACATTACGCTGATATATTTAAATATAAGGTCATATTCATGAACACTGTAACACCTATTCACGGTGTAAGAATAAGAATGTAACAGAATATTTGCAGTGTTACTCTTACAGTTTAGAAATCAGAATAACAATATACTTGTAACAATAAAATAGTAAACTAATGATTTAAAAGCGACTCTCACGGCGGCTCTCATTCCGACAGTAACTTCAGTTATGAATCAGTGAAATGTAAAGTGAAAGGTTAGAGTTTATATTGCAGATTGTATTTTTATGCCTTTCAGATAAGAAATCAAAACCAGAGCGTGTGATTTTTCTGAGATCTTTGCTGAAGGAGACGTGAGATTAGTACGGTCTTTTCTGTTTTTCTTTCTCACTTCATGCCTTATCTGACTGACTTATTCTATCCGTCTGGCTGAAAGTAGATAGATCTCTTCAGCATCCGCTTGTCGATATTAATAAATGCTAATTTGCCTTCTTTTATTAAGTAGCTTGTTCTGTAGTGCCTGTGTTCTGATTTCATACATAAAAAAGGTCGTGTAACTTGCTAAGCTCCATCCCGCGTCTTTCTAAAGCGTATGATAGTCTTCACGAATCGTGTCAGTGTTTAATGTGGGCGTTTAAGTCGATGATGTGCGTTTATGGCTTTTATAAATAGGTGTGTGAGTTTAGCTGCCTCAGCAATTCACGAGTCCAGATGGAAGCAGATTCTCAGTGAGAGTCCAATTCATCAGATTGGCGCTCATATGCCCTGCAATTTAGCGCTGAGGAGCACGGAGAGAAGGAGAATTAGATGCTTTATGGGAAACAATTGCCTCGGATCGTGCTCAAGGTGCCCTCAGAGGCATAAATATAAACAAAAGGGCCTCATACGGGTCAAAGCATCGATCATGCATACCGCACCGAGTCCTACAGCAAGCCTCTGTTTGGCTGTTATAAATTATATTATTTTAATCATGTATAATTATAATAAATTACATCACATGCCTCGGCATGATACAGAAAAATTATATTTCCCAGCACATGGTCAATTTCAGCACTAACAAGCAAGTTATTTAGGCTGTTTAGCTTGTTTAAAGATAATAATGAATAACAAAAAGAGAAAAAAATGCTTTAAACCCAATAAAATAAGTTAAGGATTAAAATTTTATCCACTGCTACACCTCATTATTTGAAAGACTTTCTTTTTATTTGCTTTTTTTTCTTTCTTTATTTTTTTGCTCTTCGGAATACAAATTAATCAACATAGCAGAACCTCAAAAATGTTATTCCATATTAGATAAAAGTACAGGAAATACACCCACACTTTATCATTATCACGAAATCCCGATTTCATGAATATGCAAATGAGAAAATTTCCCATCCGTAAACACATTAAACGCTCTGCTTCGTTCTCCTGATAAACCTGTGTGCCATACAGTGCTGACAGAGGCTGTTTAAAACAGGTGACGTACATGCGCCTGCTATATTAAGGTATACACCATAGTGCCAAAAGTATTTGAACACCTCACCATCACTGTTATATGCTTCGTGAACGTTCCATTCCACTTTTGAGCTCCATTTTTAATCTTCTGCTAAGGCTTTGCACTCGATTAGAGGCGTTGCTTTCGGGGCGTGGCGGTGTGTAGATTTGCCATCATTCGGGTTGTGTGTGTTGACCTGCGATTCTTGTTAGTTCTTCTGTAGGTCAGGTATCATAGGTGGGGTGGGAGGCATTTGCAGCAAGGCAGCGTGTTATGGGCGGGAAACCTTTGGGCTGTATGTGCAATAATTAAAACGCAAACAGGTTTTAAAAGCTTGAAGTACCAGTCTCGGGTAGCCTTGAGATAGCCCTGGCTCAGCCCTGCACGATAGTGGGATAGTGGATAAAACAAAATGAACTTCTTAATAACTTCTTAAAAAGTCAGAATGAACCTGACCTAATTTAAAAGTATCTGAGAAGAAGGAAACGCAAAGCTTTCATTCTCTCCATCTTTCTGGGAGACGTATAATAACGTCCTACAATGTGTGAGACTGAAATAGAGACGGCTCCGCTTAATGTGATTAGATCTTCGGGGTGAAAAACATGGGAATTTATGTAATGATTTCAGTTTTAGTAATTGCCTCAAGTGTTCCTCAATAACCAATTTAGAATCTCTCTCTCTCTCTCTCTCTCTCTCTCTCTCTCTCTCTCTCTCTCTGTTCCTCCCTCTCTGACCTGGGGAAATCTTTTTTTCCCCTCACTTCTTCCCAAATGTTGTGACACAAATGCATACAGCTCTAATTTATTTTCACCAGCGTGCAGTTTATGTCTGTTTATGAAGTAATTGTGAAATTGATGTAAATATCCAGACAGAGGTAGAAGTGCCGAGCGCTGGAGGGGGAGATTTTTTTCTTCTTCTTCTTCCTCTTCTGACGCTTTTTTGAATTTAGGTCAGAGCGAGGATTCGTATTAAAACCTCCTCCATATGCATGCTGTGATCCTCGCTGCAAAAATTCACTTAGAGGCGCCTGCCGTAATTGTGCACTGGACTTGGAGCTGAAAATTGGTCACAGATTGAAGTCATATTGCACTCAGGGATGGGAGGAAAGGCTGCAGGAAGTCCATGTAAAAAAAAAAAAAAAAAAATAGAGCACAGGAATGGAGGAAAGAGAAATCGCAGAAATCTCTATTCCAGAATGAAACGAGGCGCTGGAGGCTGGGTGCGGCTATCAAAGTGATGAGAGGAGAAGGGGAATGGCCACATTGAACACACTCACACACACACACACACACATATATATATATATATATATATATATATAGAGAGAGAGAGAGAGAGAGAGAGAGAGAG
>JBCNYH010000016.1:20330889-20344246 GCA_039654325.1 Tandanus tandanus | reverse complement strand
CCCCCCCCCCCCCCCCCCCCCCCCTCCCCCCCTCTCTCTCTCTCTCCCTCTCTCCCTCGCTCCCCCCCCCCCCCTCTCTCTCTCTCTCTCTCTCTCTCTTCCCTCTGCCATACAATTTGATTAGAGTCAGCTTTGAATAATGCTCAAAACAGGCAAATCATTCACCTGCCGAGTTCTATTCAACCTCCAGGGTTTTATCCTCCCATCCAGTCATTACTCTCTCTCTCTCTCTCTCTCTCTCTCTCTCTCTCTCTCTCTCTCTCTCTCTCTCGCTCTCTCGCACACACACACACACACACACACACACACACACACACACACACACACAGTTCAGGATTAATTAGACAGACTTCGGATGTCCTCTTTAGATCAGAAGAGAGATTGGGATGAATGTCGTGAGTGCGGTGTAAACAGGTGCGCTCGGGATTAAAGCACCTCTACAGGACGGCGTACACTGATGACATCACTAATGTCATCAATGAGACCCTGGACCGGGATAATTAGCCTCATAACAAACCTTAATCCCAGAGATCATCTTCAATGCAATGACACACTCTATCATAAACACACACACACACACACACACACACACACACACACACACACACTGGTTCTTCTTTCCCTGTCCACTCAAATACTTCTTTCTTAAATAACCAACAGCACCCGGATGACCTCTCGGTCTCTCCTACACACTCTAACACCACACACACACACACACACACACACACACACACACACACACACACACATGTGTCGATATTAAAGTCCTGATCTTAACCAGAGTGTATGATGCTCAGAGACATGATGAATTATTCATCTCCAGCCTTTACCCTGCAGACTTCATTCCGTCAGAATACAAAGAGAGAGAGAGAGAGAGAGAGAGAGAGAGAGATGAACAGAAGTGTGTGTGACATGCCAAAAGTGTGTCCATGTGTGTATCAGATGACCAGCCTTCTGTCTGCGTGCATGTATTAGATTCTGAAAAATTTCTTTCTTTCTTTCCTCATAATATTCACTCACTCACTCACTCATTTGCCGAACCACTTAATCCTACTATGGTTGCGGAGAGTCAGGAGCCTATCTCTGCCGACACTAAGCAAAGGTGGGGAACACCCTGACCTGCTCGCCAGACCATCGCATGGCCAAAACACACACAACCATTCAAACTCACACTCATACCTAGCCTAATGTGCATGTGTTTGGACTGTCAGAGGAAACTGGAGTACCCGGAGGAAACCCACGTTAGCATGAGGAGAACATGCAACCGTTACACAGAAACGCTCTTGCTGAGCCCAGGACTTGATCCCAGGACATTGCTGTGAGCCAGATGTGCTAACCACAACCCCAGAGTGCCACCTTCATAAAAATTAAAATGACTGAAATATGATTTAGCTCCACCCCCTTAATTTGAACAGAAATGCTGAACTACTTAGCTCCACCCACGTTTTCCTTAAAAGGCAACTCATGATCCATGCATCATTTCTGCAAAGATGATGTCAGTGCTCTTTCATTAGATTTCCTCTTGTCCAGTCCTTACTTCCTGTGCTTGCCTCATAGCCGCGCCTCCTTAATGATGTGCTGCCCATCGACTGAGAGCATACGGAGGTAATATAGGATAACGGATAATATAGAATTCGTCCTAATGTATTTCTCACATTCAGATGTAGTGCAGCCTGACACAGGGTAGAGTGAGTGGGCGGGTCTCATCACGTCTCAGATTATTTGCTTTTGAAGAAATATTTTGAAATAAATATAGCTGAGTTGTGGATTTGAAACATTATCCTACAGCTCATTACACTGAGTCATCGGTTTATTAGTTGGTATATTTACGGTAATAAATGGGGAACTCAGCATCGGTATGTGTGGAAATTGATGCTCGGAGATTACAGGGCATTTTATCATGAATTATTCAACGCGCTGAAAATCGTAGAAGAACATTCACACGTTGTTAAGTCACTAAGTGCATGAGCTTGATGATGATCATGGTGGTCACGATGATGATGATAATATCAGGGACTCCCAGCTTGTATAATATCCGCCAACACATCCAGATTTAGCACGGATCCATTAAGGGCGAGTCTCGTGGGCGTGCCGTCACGTCTCGTGAACATTCTCTGAGACGGGAACCACTAACGGCTAACAACCTGCAGCAAAGTGAATGGTGAGATGAGATTTGCATCTATGTATCGTTCTATGCATCAATTTATCTATCTATAGAATCAATACACTATTTTGAAATCATCTCTATCAAGAGCAGCACGGGGGCGTACTGGTTAGCAAATCCACCTAACAGCAAGAAGGTCCTGGGTTCGACTCCCGGGCTTGGCGAGGGTGTTTCTGTGTGGAGTTTGCATGTCCTCCCCGTGCTTGCGTGGGTTTCCTCAAGGTACTCTTGTTTCCTCCTACAGTCCAAACCCATGCACATGAGGCTAACTGGTTGTTTCAAACTGCCCCTAGGTCTGAGTGTGAGTGTGGATGGTTGTGTGTATTGCCATGCAGTGCTCTGGTAAGCTGTTCAGGGTGTACCCTGCCATTGCCTAGTGTTGGCTGAGATAGGCTCCAGCACATTTGGTGATGCTAGCAGTATAGTTAAGCAGTGACTGGAAGAGAAATGTTTAAAATGATTATAGATTTATTCACTGCCTAAAGGCGGAGCTCCCGATTGATATCTTTACTGACAGATGTA
Source organism: Tandanus tandanus (assembly GCA_039654325.1). Classification (NCBI taxonomy): domain Eukaryota; kingdom Metazoa; phylum Chordata; class Actinopteri; order Siluriformes; family Plotosidae; genus Tandanus; species Tandanus tandanus. The sequence goes on along the minus strand of JBCNYH010000016.1, from coordinate 20,341,560 downwards.
TGAGGTTGGTGTTATAAGAGTAGCACGGCTCCTTTAAGGGTTGAATCAACCTCAGGTCTGAAATAAATAAATAAATTAAATAATCTCCCCTGTGTTACCAAACTATGGTCTGGACCAAGAGAAGGAAAGGTCGTTAGTTTAATTATCCGTTTAACTAGTTCATGTTCAGTTCTCCTGTTCATGTTTAATGTTGTTTTGCGGAAGTTTATCTGTCTGTTTTTTTTATCCTGTATGAGCCTGAGTTGTGGTATATGAGCCTCTATTTTTTGGATTTCAGTTTCATTTGTATTAATTAATCTTTTTTTTTTCTATTGGTAACATGGTAGCTTTATTCGGGGTCATGTGGGGAATAAACATGGGACAATCAACCAAGTCAACTTCCATGGCTATGGAGCTCTGCCCCGGAGATCTGCTAATAAGTTCTAAAGCCCCTATTTTATTAGCTTATTATTTGGTTTGAATAAGCATGTTTAAAAAAAAAAGTATATGCAAACTAATTAGCATATGATTAGCTTATTGTTGGGTTTAATTTGGTTTTGAATCGCACTGCAACAAAACCAATGAAACGTTAAAAATACATAAATGGAGCTTCAAATAGGAAGGAAAAAGTGCATAAATAGCTCAGTCCTTGTTTTAGTGGTAACCAATTACCTCGCATCTCATTTGTATCAATTATACTCCACTTAAGTTTGTTGCCCCACCCACTTTGCATCTCTAACCAATACTGTGCTGAGTAGAATCCACTGCACTGGCTTTACAGGAAACAGCTACAGATCCATGATCACTAGGATAACCCTTTTCAAAATGTTGTATGCTAACTCCTGTAAGTCCTGTGAGTTTGCATCCTCCTATTGGTGCTGTTGCTATATTAAACAATCGTTGTCGCGGCACTTACACTCTGAGATTTTGGCAATGATAAGTTTCATCAATGTTGGCACCAGTGCTAAATTGTGTCAATAATGCTAGCTTTTGTCATGATGTAATGTGTGTAGCGTAAAGCCAAGCTTAAGGATGCGTTTACATAAAACCAATGATGTTCCTGTTTTGCCCCGACTATATTCTGATGTTACATCGGAGGAAATTGGAGGACACTGGTGAATTGTAAGGAAAACTATGGAGGAGAATGAAATATATTGGGAGAGTTGAAAAATTTGGTCTTATTTTGGTGTTTGGAGTACATCAGGAAAACATAAAAAAAAAAACTGGGTAACAGCGGAACACATCGGTAGCGATCAGTGTGACACTGCTATGAAATGTGGAAAAAATGGGAGCAGCATCAGGAAACATTCCGGTCACATTTCTGGTAAATTCGTGTTATTTTTTTACAATATCGGCAACACATTGGAACAACATCGGTAAAAAATTGGCGTGACATCGTTATAGATCGTTATAACATCAGATTAAACATCAGGTAACAATCGGAGAACGTCGGGACATATCGGAACAAAATCGACTGAAACATCGGAGTAACATCGGAATAACATCGTTATATGATCCACTCAAATCGGGATCGTGATCGCCATCATGTGAGCACACCTTCAGATATTTTTGATTGACAAATCTCAAACCATAAGGCTATCTTCGCGTATCTTCGCGTATCACAATGACACCAGATCTGACAAATCTCAAACCATATGGCTATCTTCACGTATCTTCGCATATCACAATGACACCAGATCCAGTTTCTCCAACAGTTCCAGAGTTTCACGAAGCAGCCGACTGGCTGAATCTCATCACACTACTGTGAGCACTCAGGTAAAACGTAATATAGGGAGAGAAAATCATACACACACACACACACACACACACACACATACACACACACACTCACACACTCACACCCACACACACACAGAAATGGGATGGCTGATTCCATTACAGTGGCGCTACGTGCCCAGGCGATATTATGGAAATCGACGTTATGGGATAATGAGCTTTTGGAAGTTTGCACTCTAGTTTTGTCTTGAAAACTCTAATAGGATTCGTACACAAACACTGACGCGACGTTATTCAGCTAAAAGCACCGCGTACGTGAGAAGGATGAAGATAATATCTTAAGACATCTTGTGTCTTTGTCGAGTGAGTGAGTCTCGCCTGTGTGGAGGTGGAGGTGGAGGCGGAATCGGCGGCTCAATTAGGGTGGTAGTACTGTTGGAATCGATGTTAGGGATGATGGGTGATGAGAGTTCAGAGTATAAGTCAAAGTCCAGATAACTCAAAGTCATCATTAAAGCATTGATACTACAGTGATGATAAATACTGCAGTGGAGTAGTGATTAGCACGTTCACCTCACAGCAAGAAGGTCCTGGGTTTAAGTCCCGGACGTCATTTGCAGAACAGTTTAATCCTAATGGGATCACAGGGAGACGGGAGCCTATCTCAGCCGACTTTGGACGAAGGAGATCATGCAAACTCCACACGGAAACGCCCTCACCAAGTCCAGGCCTCGAACCCAGGACCTTCTAGCTGTGAGGTGGACGTGCTCACCATCACGCCATCGTGCCACCCATATTAATCTACTACAGAAATGCAAATAAAAAAATAAATAATTAGAAGGTGTAAAAAGTTTTTTTTATGAAAAGAAAAAGTTTCTCCAGCTGTTGGTGAAAAGTGTAGAATAATAAAATATAGTGTGTTTCCTCCAGATGATGAAATTCTTACTGAAATGTGATGATTTAAAAAAAACTGAACTTTTTACCCCAATATTTATTATACAAGTTATTTACCTCTCTCTTTCTCTCTCTCTATCTCTCTTCAATCTCTTTCTCTCTCTCTCTCAATCTCTCACTCTATCTCTCTTAATCTCCCCCCCCCTCTCTCTCTCTCACTCACTCTCTTTTGCATTCTTGTTCACTCGTCTCTCTCATTCTTTCTCTCTCTATTGCACTTTCTCTCTCTCTTGTTCTTGGTTCCTTTCTTTCGTTTTGTCTCTCACTCTTGCTCGCTCTTGCTGTCGTTCTTTCTCTTTCTCTCTCCTTCTTTGTCTCTCTCTCTCCCCCCTCTGTCTTTTATGATAATATAATTTTCTTTATAACGATGTCGTTTTCTTTATCGAGTCATGCGCAGTTTATAAAAACCCGCCAGAAGCCGAACTTTGACCTCCATCTGATTTGTGTTCTGCTCTTTATCTCGCCGGGAGCTACAGCGCTGTAATGTTCTTACGTGATAGAAAATTGGCAGCGAATCAAACAATGAAATGACAAACTAAAAACGAAACTCCCAGATAATACAATTAAGTGGACAATCTGAGCAGCAATGACATCATAAATAAACGAATAAATAAAGCCTTTGACTGGCAGTGACGTCTCCGTGTTCGTGAGCTGTGATTTGAATCTGATGATGATGATGGATGATCCACATCCTCATTAAACCTGAATCTGCTCAAAAAGCCCAATCACGCTACCTCTTTCCATAAAGCTCACTCACTCATTTGCCGAACCGCTTAATCCTACAGCTACGGTCTCGGGGAGGCTGGAGCCTATCTCAGCCGACTTTCACACTCACTCTCACACCTAGGGGCGATTTCAAACAGCCAGTTAGCCTACTGTGCATGTCATCGGACTGTGGGAGGAAACCGGATTACACCGGATGAAACCTAGCAAACACAGGGAAAACATGCAAACACTCCACACAGAAACACCCAAACCTGAGACTCGAACCCAAACTCTTGCAGTGAGGCAGGCGTGCTAACCATTACCCCACCACAACCAGAATTTATCTCATCGATTTCATTTCACGATATTAGAACTCTTAAGTACAGAACTTCAGTCCATAAACATGATATTGAGGTTATTTATTTATTTTATTTACTTTCTCATCTCTCCCTTTCTCTCTCTCTCTTTCTCTCTCTCTCTCTCTCTCTCTCTCTCTCTCTCTCTAGTGAAGAGACAATGATATATCCAAACAATTAGTTTGGAGAGAATGTCATTTGGCCTGCGTTGCCTCTAATGCAACTATCAGAGAGAAAGTGAATTACCCTGCCATCTAAAGCCCTGCATCATCTAAAGTACCTCTCTCTCTCTCTCTCCCTCTCTCTCTATCTGTTTAACCACTGTTCTTGTCTTTCTGTTTTTCCTCCTTTTTTTGGAGGACAGAAACTTTTTTTGGCTGATAGCTTCAGTGAGCCTGTCAGTAACACAAAAGCTATTCATTCTTCTTCCCCAGCATGTCCTCTGAAAAAGAGAGAGAGAGAGATAGAGGGAGAGAGAGAAAGAGAGAGAGAGAGATAGAGAGAGCAAGAGGGAGAGATGGGAGGTAATGGAAGTATTTTTCATTGGATGATAATGACCTGTTGTTTGGAAGAGAGAGAGAGAGAGAGAGAGAGAGAGAGAGAGAGAGAGAGAGAGAGAGAGAGTTGAAAGTACAAAGAGAAAAGGGGTAAAGGATGTTTATTATGAGAACAAAAAGAAAGAGACAGAAAAGTCAAAAGGAAAATGACAACATTGTAAGAAAGTGATTGGGAGGGTGATAGAGCTGTACTGAAAGCAAAGTGAGAGAGGATGAGAGCGATTTACTAAAAGACAAGAGGTTAAGAGAGAGGGAAAGAGAAAATGAGAGAGAGACAGAGAGAGGGGCAGACAGAGAGAGAGAGGCAGACAGAGAGAGAGAGAGAGAGAGACAAAGAGAGAGGTAGACAGAGAGAGAGAGAGAGACAAAGAGAGAGGGAGACAGAGAGAGAGACAGAGACAAAGAGAGAGGGAGACAGAGAAACAGAGTGAGAGAGAGTGAGACAGAGAGAGAGAGAGAGAAAGACAGAGAGAGAGAGAGAGACAAAGAGAGAGAGACAAAGAGAGAGAGAGAGAGAGAGAGAGAGAGAGAGAGGGAAAGGGAGAGGCGCTTCTCAAACCCTTTGATTGCGTCCTCATTTCTCTCACTTGCTTCTCATCTTTGTGTCTTAGCCCCTCCCACCAAGGGAACATGAAGAGACACAAGGAAACGATGGGAGAAGTGCAGAATTGAGGAAATGTGTTTTAAGAGAAATGAGACATCATTCCCTCGGAAGCAACAAAAGTGTCTGATGTTTTATAAGGGGCGGGTTATTGGCTCCTGAGTGGTGCATAGACAAGGTGATTATCAACCTGGAGTTCGAATCCAGGTTGACGCCGTAGCCATCCGCAACCGGGAGTCTATGAGACCTAATTGGTCGAGCTCTCACGGGCAGAAGGGATGGCATACGCACCCCTGTCACTCGTAGTGATCACCAGCCAATCCATGGGCGTCTGTGAGCTCATCCGTACAAAAGGGGTGGATAGCGCTTTCCCTCCTAGTGTGTTAGGCCGCCTTCAAATGCACAAGCGCAGCAGTTCATAAAAAGGCAGGTGGCAGCTTGGTAGGTGACGAAAGGGGCATGTGCATGCTTGCACCCCTTCCTGTTTGGTGGTGGTCGTATGGGATAGGAAGGCAATACTTGACGAGTGGGAATTTGTTATGAATAAATTAGGGGAGAAAAAAAAAAGGGTGTGTAGCTCTTCCAGGAAGGCTGCTCTCATTTATCCTCACTCATCGCTCCTTGAGGCACAAATAAGAGAATTGGGATGGCTGGAAAAGATGGAGGACCAGAAGAAGCTCCAGTTCACACGAGGATCAAGGAGCGAGGACACAAAAAAAAGGATTTCGAGAAATACCTTTGGTCTTGGCCAAAAATGTGAATTATTAAAGAATTTGTGAGAACATACTTCGGGAGTAAATAATAATATAAACAGTAGTTTTAGAAACTCATCATTAAGTCGTGAGCCGATGTCAGACCTGATTTTTACCAAATTATTGCACAACTGATCATATTTTCCTCCTGCACACCTTCACTGAAAGAAACAATATGCTGTTTAAAATAAATCTAAAATATTCACTTGCTTTATTGACTCTCAGAAATGTTTTTCGACTCCATTTGGCATCAAAAAAAACATATAATCTCATTAAATCTGTGCACACAGAAAACAAGCGCTGAATAAGAATGAGCTCTAAACAACTGCTCGATATACAGTACGGCCTTTATTAATGAACTCGCCTCCATTTCAGACCACCATCTCACTACACAAAGCTCAACGCATCTACATGACCTGGTCCTCCTGTCCACCAACACTCAGGGTCTACAATGGAACCTGGACTTTCTGGCCCAGGACTGGACCCTGACAGTCAGGCAAAAAAAAATAATTAAATAAGAAATATTTTACATTAAAGTACTAGAAAGGCACCCATAGAGTGCAGGATACCTTCACCAGGCACAAATGGATTATTATAACTTGGCATAGTTATAATGAAATGTCTCCCCCTAGTGGGAGTCTGATAAATATTCATGCATTCATTCATTTGCTGAACTTCCTAATTCTACTATGGTTGCGTGAAGGCTGGAGCCCTGGAGCTGACTCTGGGTGAAGGCACGGTACACCTTGAACAGCTCGTCAGTCCATCACAGGGCAAACACACACACAGCCATTTACACTGACACTTATACCGAGGGGCAATTTGAAACAGCCAATTAACCGAACATGGAAGGAAACCAGAGAACCCAGGAAAGCACCAGGAAAGACCAACACAGATAACACACCACTAACACACCAATAACACATAACACACCACTAACACATGCGAACACAACTTTAATACACACACACACACACACACACACACACACACACACACACACACACACACACACACACACAAGACAAAAAAAAACCCACACACACCGCGAGCTCCACGCATACCACAAAGACTGAATGTTATCAGTTAGACCTACAGGGAGGATTAAAGTAAACTCAAGGTGTTCTCTGGTTCTGAACAGTCAGTTCCGGCGCAGACCATCTGAGAACATGGTGACTGATCCGATAACTGGGAAACACCTGGGAGAACTACAGACTCGGCAAGCTTCGCCTGACCGTCGAGACCGCCCGATACACACAGTCCGGCTGCCCCTGGAAAAGAGATTGAACCAGCCGTACACACTACTGCAAATAAAAGAGAGACAGAGCTGCAGCTCCTCACTGAACGAACTAAATATAACCACAATACCCATAAAATCATTCATCAAAATCTATAGAACCTCCTGCAAATTTAATTTAACTCTCAGAACCTTAAATAAACGGATACATTTATGATTTCTCTCCAAAGTTTTCCCAGAGAGAAAGAGAGAGAGAGAGAGAGAGAGAGAGAGAGAGAGAGAGAGACAGACAGACAGACACAGAGAGAGAGAGACGGAGAAAGAGAAAAAAGACAGAGAGAGAGAAAGAGAGAAAGAGAGAGAGTGTGAGAGAAAAAAGACAGAGAGAGAGACAAAGAGAGAGACACAGACAGAGAGAGAGAGAGAGAGAGAGAGAGAGAGAGAGAGAGAGAGAGACAGACAGACAGAGAGAGAGAGACGGAGAAAGAGAAAAAAGACAGACAGAGAGAGAGAGAGAGAGAGACAGACAGACAGACAGAGAGAGAGACGGAGAAAGAGAAAAAAGACAGACAGAGAGAGAGAGAGAGAGAGAGAGAGAGAAAGACAGAGGGAGGGAGAAAAAGAGAGAGAATGAGAGATAAAAATAGACAGAGAGAGAAAGAGACAAAGAGAAAGTGAAAGAGAGAGATAGAGACAGAGAGAGAGAGACAGAGAAAGACAGAGATAGAGACAGAGAGACAGAGAAAGACAGAGATAGAGACAGAGAGAGAGAGAGAGACAGACAGAGGGAGAGAGACAGAAAAAGAAAAAAGACAGTGAGAGAGAGAGAAAGAGACAGAGAGAGAGAGAGAGACAGACAGAGGGAGAGAGACAGAAAAAGAAAAAAGACAGAGAGAGAGAGAGAAAGAGACAGAGAGAGAGAGAGAGAGAGAGAGAGAGAGGGAGGGAGCACGACAAAGGGAGAGAGAAAGACAGAGAGACAGAGAGAGAGAGAGAGAGAGAAAGGATGAGGGAGAGATAAGAAATAATGTCAATTTCAATTCATTTTCTTTTCGAACTGCTTTATCCTTTATTTGGGCCGCGGGGAGACTGGAGCCCATCTCAGCCAACTCAAGGCAAACCCTGAACAGCTTGGCAGTCCCATTCACACTCACGTTCACACCTAGGGGTAATTCAGATCAGCCAATTAGCCTAATGTGCATGTCTTTGGACTGTACCTTGTACGGTACCCTGAGGAAACCTACACAATCACAGGGAGGACATGCAAACTCCACACAGAAAGCCCTCACCAAGCCTGGGACTCGAACTCAGGACCTTTTTGCTGTGAGGCAGACATGCCAACCACTACACCACCATACTGCGCACTGACACTGGAGACTTCTTCCATAAATCTGACAAAAAAAACCTGCCTTTGTATGAGTGTGTATGCATGAAAACATCTTTATGTGTGTGTGTGTGTGTGTGTGTGTGTGTGTGTGTGTGTGTGTGTGGTTGATGTGTTTGACTCTGACAGGCTGATTGGTTCTGCACTTTAGGCTTCACCCACACAAAATGCCGTGTGTGTGTCTCTGTTATTTCCGTCAGGCACTACCAAGGTCAGCCGTCCCCTTTAATCCACATCCAACAGAAAACCCAATTTCGGAGGCATCAGGACCCTCACGGCCCCCGGGGGCCGCCGTGCTAAACCGTTATGAACCCTGTCAGCTCCCTAATGGGAATGAGTCTCCGATTAAAATGCTGTTTTCTCTCCAACAAACAGCAATGAGAGACCCATTTTCTCTCTCCCAACACTCACACTCTCACACACACACACACACACACACACACACACACACACACACACACAATGTCCTTGAGCTGCGTGTGGTGTTCTGGCTGATGGACACTTGTTTGCTGGCCAAGTGTGAGAGAACGAGTTTAAATAGCTGTTATTATACAGCGCGGTGTCGGTGATTTGGAACACAGCCGCTCAACACTCGCTCGTTAAAGGCGATCGTTGTCGGACAGTCCTCATTAAGTCAAGTCATGGTACTGCTGTCAAAAAAATTATTCATGCTACATATTATTTATATTATTAAAATTATTTTCACCATAGGGCGACACGGTGGCGTAGTGGTTAGCACGTCCGCCTCACAGCAAGAAGGTCCTGGGTTCGAGTCCTCCCACAGTACAAAGACATGCATGTGTGTGTTGGCCCTGAGATGGTCTGGCGAGCTGTGAAGGATGTACCCCTCGCCTTTGCCCAGTGTTGGTTGAGATAGGTTCCAGCCTCCCCACAAGCCTTATAGGATTACAAACTGCTTTACGAACTGCTGTGCATGCGCTTTTGGAGGTGGCCTAACACACTCGGAGGGAAAGCGATATCCGTACCCGATTGCCCATGGATTGGCTGCTGATCGCTGTGAGTGACAGGGGAGCGTATGCCATCCCTCCCTCCCGTAAGAGCTTGGCCAATTAGCTCCAATGGACTCCAGGTCGCGGATGGCTGCGGCATCAACCTGGATTCGTACTCGCGATCTCCAGGTTGATTAGTCACACACCTTGTCGATGCGCCACTCAGGAGCCCATTGTGTTTTATTCGTTGTATTTATTTTGTTTTTGTTTTTCTTACTATTGCTGTAAGAGAGTTGCAGATTTTAAATAATGTAAATGTCACTTGAAAACTCAGAGTAAATAAATGAAGCCTGCAATAAAAGAGACAGATAATTATAGAAGAGTAATCCACACCTTCTGACCAATCAGGCGGAAGAATTCAGTGGTTTAGTGGTGTGGCAGCTAACCCGCTCTGAAACGAAGCAAGCATGCATTAATCATCAAAACAAATATTAGCTCGTGTTGTTTTTGTAGTTAAGAGACGTTTGTGAACGACGAGCGCTGCAGTTTTTCCTTTCCTCCGTTCTGGTGTTTGCATGTTTGTGTACAAACAAATATAGACGTTTACAAATGAATACAGCGAGGGATCGTTTACGCCTCTGCTCGTGCTTCCACATCTGTTAAAGTTTCAAGTTTCGATGATGGAAAAAAAACTATTAAGACGAAGCGCTTTGAAATATAATGAGAGGAAAACATTTTAAATGAATGAAAATCAGGTAATTTTTATTTAATTTAAGATTCAATTGTAAAAAAAACAAGAAAGAAAAAAGAAAAATGTAAAATAGCAGATTACTAAAACTTATTTATTTAAATTTATTTTCAAGTCATTTAATTTGTACTATTTATATAATTCATTCATCATATTTATAATAAAAATTAGGGTCGCGGGGAGGCTGGCGCCCATCTCAGCCAACTCTGCGCGAGGGCGGGGTACACCCTGGACAGCTTGCCAGACCATCAATTTGGAGCAGCCAATTAGCTTACTGTGCATGTTTTTGGACTGCGGGAGGAAACCTGGAGTACCCAAAAGAAACCCATGCAAGCACAGGGAGAACATGCAAACTCCACACAGAAACGCCCGGGAATCGAACCGAACACCTTATTGGTGTGAGGCGGACGTGCTAACCGCTGTGCCACCGTGCCGATCTCAGTTAATAAAAATTAATTATTCTTAATATATATTAATTAAGAAATATATATAAATATCTATATATATTTTATGCCAAGTTTTAATATTTGTGAATAATTCATAAAAATTTATTGAATAAGGCAATATTTATGAATAATTACTGAATAATTATAATTTATATATTTTTTTAATGTTTAACTTTTTTTGCAGTGTTGTACTTAAAAAAATTTTTAATACATAATAATTGTTTTATTTTTATACATATTTAAAATGCATTAGTAAATATATATA
>JBCNYH010000016.1:20280675-20295761 GCA_039654325.1 Tandanus tandanus | reverse complement strand
ATAATAATAATAATAACGATAATAATAATAATAATAATAATAATAATAATAATAATAATAATAATAATAATAATAATTTCATGAGATATCAAAAGGATACTAACTTTGTACTGGATTAAGATTTTAAGTGAATAATATTCCTAAATAAATAATTACTAAAATGTAATTATAGTCAGTTTCACAGGTAAAAAAAAAAAATAGAATGATAATAATTGTTTAGTAATAACTGAGTTATTACATTTATTAAAAGTAGAATATTTTCTTAATAAAATAAAAAAGTCAGGGATAGGGTGGATGGAAAAGAATAAAAATGACAATTTTTACAAACATACAATATTTGTTTGTTTGTTTGTTTGTTTTTTATTATATAAGCGTTTTAAGTTATTTTTTTTAAATAAATTTAAATATTATCTTGAACTTTTTTCATCTAAGGTCTGTGACGTAGGTATTTAATAAATAAATAAATAAATACACAAATAAATAAAAAAATAACAGGTGGGAAAAAAGTGGTAGTTGTTGGGATTTTCTTTCTCTCCGGTTGATCAGAGGAGCTGTAGCTCTGAGTGTCGGGGTAGGCGGGGCTTGACACATCTCGTCGCTTGTGGGCGGGATCTTAATTAGAGTGGCGTCGCAGGCGTCTAACGGCAGCTCGAGCTCCAATCGCGTTTTGAGCTCGGATTGGCTCTTGGGGGCGGGAGCGGGGACAAAACCCCCAACATCCAAGCGCTCAAGCTTCAGTAGTGCCGCGAGCTCTCAGTCTACGGAGAACAGAGCAGCGGCCAAAGTACCGGGACTACCATCATCATCATCATCATCATCTTCACCATCAGATAGAAACACCTGGATTTCGTTCTTTCACTCTGTGGATTATCATTTTTTAGTTCTATCTCAACCTTTTTCTTTTTTCTTTTTTTTTTTGACTGTCATCATAGGAATGTGCGCTCGTGCAAGATCAAAACATCCACGGCGACTGTGACGCCAAAGCTTAGCAATTTGTTTAGTATTTTTATTTCTTTTCTTCTTTCTTGTTTGTGATGTGAGACTTTTGCACCGGAGCAGCGGACAACATGATTATCAGGCTCTGAAGGGGAAAAAAACAAAACAGGGACATCACTCCAGTTTGATCCGTAATGACTGCTGCTGTGTTGCGCGCGGCTCTGCGGGGGTAATTTTTATCCAACCCCTCCCCCCCGCCCCCCTACAAGTTCTCCAGATTTTTAGTTTCTACATTTGTATTTTTGTATTTATATATTTTTTCTATATAAGCAGCCATGGAGATGCTCTTGCTTTGGCTGGCGCTGTGTTTGGCGCACAGGGTCGCCTCGCAGATTCGTTACTCTGTACCGGAGGAGACGGACCGTGGCACGTTTGTGGGCAACATTGCCGAGGACTTGGGGCTGGACCTGACCAAACTGGCCTCCCGCCGCTTCCAGACTGCACCGGGATCACGCGGGAGTCCTTACCTGGACGTGAACGTGGAGAGCGGCGCGCTGTTGGTGCGAGAGCGCATAGACCGGGAGCGCGTGTGTAAGCAGAGCGTGTCCTGTGTGCTGCACCTCGAAGTGTTCCTAGAGGATCCGCTCGAGCTCTTCCGAGTGGAGGTCGAGGTGACAGACGTGAACGACAACGCACCGAGCTTCCCAGAGAGCGACGTCACGGTGGAGATTAGCGAGAGCGCCACGCCCGGGACACGGTTCCCTCTTGAAGCAGCCTTCGACCCGGACGTGGGTAGCAATGGGCTCAGGACGTACGAGATCACAGCAAACGGTCACTTTGCGCTGGATGTGCAGACACAAACGGATGGGAACAAGTTCGCAGAGCTGGTGCTGGAAAAGCCTTTGGACAGGGAGCAGCAGGCGGTGCACCGCTACGTGCTCACGGCAGTGGATGGAGGGCAGCCGGCGCGCACTGGCACGGCTCTCTTGGTGGTACGTGTTCTCGACTCGAATGACAACGTGCCAACGTTTGACCGGGCCGTGTACTCCGCGAGCATGTCTGAGAACGCGCCCGCGGGTACTCTTGTGATCCAGCTCAACGCCACGGACTCGGACGAGGGCTCAAACGGCGAGGTGGTGTATTCATTCGGCAGTCACGTGTCAAGCCGGGCGCGCGAGCTGTTTGACGTGGACGCGCGCACGGGCCGCATAGAAGTGCGCGGGGAGGTCGACTTTGAGGAGAGCAGCCTTTATCAGCTCTACGTGCAGGCCAAGGACATGGGACCGAACGCCGTGCCCGCGCACTGCAAGGTGCTTGTAAAAGTCACGGATGTCAACGATAATGCGCCAGAGATCGCCTTCAGCACCGTGACCGAGTCTGTGAGTGAGAGCGCAGCACCGGGCACCGTGATCGCGCTGCTCAGCGTCACAGACAAGGACTCTGGAGATAACGGGAGAACTCGCGTAGAAATCCTTGGCGACGTTCCGTTCAGGCTCAAATCAGAGTTTGGGAACTACTATACAGTGGTCACGGACGGCCCACTGGACCGTGAGGTCGCTGAGGCGTACACGGTGACTGTGACGGCGCGTGACGGTGGCGCACCGCCTCTCACTTCAAGCAAGTCCGTGGAGGTGCGCGTCTCAGACGAGAATGACAACGCTCCCATGTTCTCACCGCCCGTCTACGACGTGCACGTCACGGAGAACAATGTGCCCGGGGCTTACATTTTTGCCGTGAGCGCACACGATCCAGACGCCGGCGATAATTCCAAAGTGACCTATACAGTCTTGGATCGTGAAATCCAGGGCATGTCCGTGCTCACATACGTGTCAGTGAACCCAGAAAACGGCTACCTGTACGCGCTGCGCTCATTTGACTACGAGCAGCTCAAGGAGTTCAGCTTCACAGTCGAGGCGCGGGACGCAGGAAGCCCCGAGCTGCATTCAAACGCCACCGTGCGCGTGGTCATTGTGGATCAAAATGACAACCCGCCAACCGTGATCGCGCCTCTTGGCAAAAACGGGACTGCCAGAGAGCCTTTACCGCGCTCAGCCGAGCCTGGATACTTGGTCACGCGTATAGTCGCCACGGATGCAGATGATGGTGAAAACGCGCGTCTTTCGTACAGCGTCCAGCGCGGGAACGAGGATGGATTGTTCCGTATGGATTGGCGCACGGGGGAGTTGCGCACAGCGCGTAGGGTATCCGCAGCCAAACGGGACGCGCAGCAGCACCAGCAGAGACGCCTTTATGAGCTGCTTGTTGAAGTGCGCGATCATGGCCAGCCACCGCTCTCGTGCAGCGCCCTAGTTCAGATCGCGCTGGTGGATGGACTTCCTGCAGCAGCCTCAGCAGAAGGACGTGGAGGAGGAGGTGGAGGGCGCGAGCGCGGTGGCACGGCCCGAGCAAAAGACGCGAGCCTTGACCTCACTCTCATCCTGATCGTTGCTCTTGGCTCGGTGTCCTTCATCTTCCTGCTCGCCATGATTGCCCTCGCCGTGCGCTGCCGCAAAGACAAGAAGCTGAACGTGTACACGGGCTGCCACGCGTCCTGCTGCTTCTGCTGCGGCCGACAGGCGCGTTCATCCCGCGGTGTCAGCAGCGGCAACGGTAGCAGCAAGAAGAAAACCAAGAAGCAGAAGAAACTTAGCAAGTCGGACATCATGCTGGTGCAAAGTGCAAACTCGGGAGATGTGAGCGCGCACTCTGGAGTCGGCTGTGGAGTCGGGAGCGCGCAGGTGCCCGTTGAGGAGTCTGGAAGTTTTGGTTCGTTGCGACGCGGCCAAAATTACTGCTATCAGGTCTGCCTCACCCCCGAGTCCGCCAACACCGATCTGCTGTTTCTGAAGGCATGTGGAGCGGGAGCGAGCCGCGCGTCCACGGACACCGAGCACAGCCCTCGAGGGGGGATACACACCACTTACACAGAGCAACAACAACCCGACATCATCTCCAATGGGAGCCTTCTATCCAGCGAGGTAATCATGATTCATAAACATTATTATTATTATTGTATATTATAATTAATTAATTATATAGGCCTACATTTTATTTTCCACTACCCCCCCCCCCCTTCACAAATGAAGAGTGTAGAAATTTGACGAACACCATAAAAGTCCAATTGAAGTGTTAATTCAGCAGTTCAGCACTGTAAACGCTAATGCAGCTCTGTAGGTGGTAAATGAACACTTTCTGGATTTATTCCACGGCTGAGTAAAAGTTCTCTCAAGACTTGAGTCACTTATTAAACACTGCCAGTGATAACCGAACAATGGAAGTACTTTTTCCCTCCCTCTAATCAACACCAGAACCTAAATCGGGTGCTTTTACTTCCTGCTAAAATTATGCACCTACATTATGCATCAGGCTGGTTTATTTTGTAAATATGCAAGATTTATTCACAGTGTGTTTAGAAATATCATTTTGAAAAAGGATCTTCGATGCAGCTTTTATATCGTTTCCCATAATAACAGGATTTTCACAAAAATGCGAAGAATCAGCCATTTTGTTTGCTATATGACTACACGGTTATTTAGATTTCCCACAAAGTAATAGTAGTAGCAGTAATAATAATAATAATAATAATAATAATAATAATAATAATAATAATAATAATGATAATAATAATAATAATATCTCTGACCTGCCTTTATGCTCCCGTATTTATTTAAAATGGCCCCTGATTGCCAAAATCACCCAAATGCTGAACTCGAATGGAAACACAGGGTTGAATGTTTATTTCCTGTGTATTCTCTGAAAGATAATGGTTGTGTGAGTAAGAAATAAGAATTAAGATGGTTAAAAATAATCTGTAAAGTAATATTATATTATAACTCTTTAATATAGAGTGCATAATGAATCCATGCTTTATGTCTATTTTTAAATACTATTATTATACTGTCAAAGTCTGAATTAATCCGGCTAATGAACTGTGGTTCAACCGCTAATGGCCGTGCAGATGGGTTTAATGAAAGGAAAGAAAGAAAAGGCATTTAAAAAAAAAAAAGGGAAAGCTTTTACATCCACCAACACAAATTACAAATACGGTGGTCTGTGCAGAAACAAAACAGATGCATGAAAGCCATTTGTTCCGCTATGAATCTGTTCCCAGTGTATGTCAGTGTGTAAGGACTTCCTTACACACTTAATAACATTTCTCTCTCCCTCTCTTTCTCTCTCTCTCTCACACACACACACACACACGCACACAGACACACACTGAACTGTATTATGGATGCCAGTCACGGTGCTGCGGAGATTCACAGGAACAAAGATGTGTCTATAAGTGAGCTGCGCTGAATAGGTGCAAGAAAAATTCCTGGTTCTCTGGAGAGCTGGGAATAACATTACCGCGTGTTATAATCATTTTATTACACGCCTCATTGGAATACCCAATTATGATTGGTCAATTATGGAATTCGGCGATGTGGCATCTTTATAATAGACTGTTGCTATGGAATACATCATTAGTGTAAACAATAAAATCATTTTCAAATGAATGTTCCGCATATTGCCGTGTAATAAGTGTGAATAAATAAAGCGGGACGGTTATTATATAGGAATAAACACCTTCAGGGTGATACATGAGCCATCCTCCGTGCATCGGGGCCCTGATTCCCCCTGTCAGGGTTTATTTTGCGACAATTACTAAGTCACTGTACACGATGCTTTAAATAATGATCAATATTTTTAATCAATATTAGACATCGTAGATTTTAAAAGTGTTGAATTTCCTGATGCGGCGCTGAATATAGCGATGACATGCTTGTCCCAGCGTCTGTGTTTCTTTTTCATGAACACAACTTTTTTTCTCTTCCAGACGAAGCACCAGCGTGCCGAGCTCAGTTACCTGGTGGACAGACCGAGGCGCGTGAACAGGTAAGCTGTCGTACTTTCACTTTAATACCTGAAGAAACACATCACCAAAATGGTGTCTGTCCATCAATCCATCCTTTTTTTACAGTTTATTTTTAATTCTAACCAACTAGTAGTGTTCGTGTTCGGGAAGTGCTTCTCTGGGGAATCCGGACCGTAGAATACTGGGTATGAGGTGGGAACACTTATAGACTGTACCGTATAGTATATGATGATGTACCTGGTAGTATATGATGACCTCGACTTCACATCATCACTAAGAGGTTGGGTGCGTACGAAGATGGCTGATCAGGCCTATCCTTGCTCTGAAACGATTGTTGCAGTGTGGACAGGGAATGTCCGGCGCTGATCCCTCGGGTCGCTGGCGTTTCTCCTGCAGTTCTTTCAAGCGATGCCCCTGCATCACACCCATTCACACAGAGAAGCAGTTAAACGTAGATTAAGTTACTGGGTATGTTTTTGAGAAGTAGAAGGAAACCTGAGAACCGTGAGGAAACCTAGACAAACATGAAAAGTAGGTGCATGAGGAATTTCAAACATCTCAGGATGGAACCAAGGACCCGGAGCAGAGAGGCGAAACCAGGCCCCGCTGTACGCTGTACCACCCACTGCTGCGAGTTTTAGTAAAACAAACATGAAAAATAAATGAAATACAGGGATTGATGTTGAGTTTTTGTCTGAATCAGATTACTGATAAAACGGCACGGCTCATGGAGACAGTGTTTTAAATTCTGTACTTGTGATGAGATGAAAGAAAAATCTTCACAAATAAAACAGAAAAAAAAGATTCACAGTTAGAGAATATAAAGAAAAGTAAGCAACGTTGTTATCGATGCTCTTGAAGGCTCTTTAAATTGATTAAAGTGACAATAAATGTGAAAAAATTAAAAAACAGGAACTATTTCTATTTAATTGTCTAATGTACAGATTTATTTATGTATGCATTTATTTATTTTACATTTTTTTAAGAGTTACTTGCCTTCTTTTTCTTATTTTTTCAGCTTAATCATGTATCCAGGGTAAAACACTTTTCGTGTTTTTAAAAAATACCCCAAAAATAATAATAATCCTGTTTGCCTTTTTTAGTTTATTTTCCTTGTTGTGTTATTTTTGAAAAAACAAAATGTTAATGATCTATAGTTACTTGATTTAGTGTATTTTATTGCTCTCTTTTTGGCAAAATAAAAAAAGGTGATATTGTTTTCCTTTTTGATGTCATGTTTGAAGAAAAATAAATTAAAGGTAATCTTCCATATAGTTCTTTAACCCCCCAACCCCCGCCCAGGCCCACAATTTTTCTCCGCTAATTTAATTATAGCCAGTTCCTACTTTTATTTTATTTTTTCGTTTTCCTTTTTTCTAGAAAATTAATCTTGTAGGCTGGGTTTTTCTGTTTTTTTCCTGTCTCGTGTCATTTTTCAAAAAGTACATTAATCATAAAGTTTCCTGCAGTTCTTTACTTTTCTTTTATTTTATTTAGATAATTATAAACTCACAGTGCTGCTATGATATCATAATTTCCATTTGAGCTCAAACCAAAATAGATTTTTAACTTTAGACTTATTTCCAATTAAAATGAAAGTTTTCCGGTGAGAAGTCAGGCTCGGTGAATCACATTACTGAACGTCTCCTCTTTCTTCCAGTTCGGCCTTCCAGGAAGCGGACATCGTGAGCTCCAAAGACAGTGGACACGGAGACAGCGAGCAGGGGGACAGTGATCATGACGCCACGCACCGCGGGCACTCCTCCGGTCAGTCCTGGCCAGTTTGCTCTCAGTTCAAAGTTGATTTCTTCTGCAGTGTGCTGTGTTTTTAACGCTGCTGGTGTGTTAAAGTTTGACAGCCTGCTGTAGTACTTCATATTAATCTGTATTATTAAAGGTGCTATTTTTATGCCGTGGCTAATTATCACAGTTAGAAACAGGATGCTGCAGTATGTGAGACAGGACACTGTGTGTGTGTGTGTGTGTGTGTGTGTGTGTGTGTGTGTGTGTGTGTGTGTGTGTGTGTGTGTTTGAGCTGAACAAGGAAGGGTTTGATGTAAAGAGCCATTTTCTGCACTCCCTACTACTCAGGGCGTGAAATGAGTGCTTATGTTCTTGTACTGCATCTTTAATTTGGAATTGGATTTCGTGTTTGGATGGAGGGTGGTTGGATGTGGCACATATTTATTGTAGAGGAGTATACACTAGACGTGTACATTGTTTTTAAGTAGTATTTGAATGCTTGGGGGTGTAGTTAGGGGTGCATTTGGATGGAAGGGTTGTTGTTGCTTTTGGGGCGTTTTCAAATGTAGAAGTTGTTTTTTTGGAATGTAAATGTGGGTGGTATTCTGATATGTTCTGGTGTGAATATTGTGAGTATTTGTTTTTAGGTGTGTTTTTTTCTTACTTATTTTAACTGGGATTTGTTTTGAGTGGTATGTTGGGGAGTTGTTTGTTTTTGGGTGGTGGTCGGTTGTAGGTGGTGTTTACTTTTTGGGTGGTATTTTGGGGTGGTATTTTGGGTGGTGTTTGGATGCAGGTGGTGTACGTTTTTGGGTGGTATTTTAGGTGGTGTGTGGTTGTAGTTGATGTTTGTTTTTGGGTGGTGTTTGGTTGCAGGTGGTGCTTGTTTTTGGGTGGTGTTTGGTTGTAGGTGGTGTTAGTTTTTGGGTGGTATATTGGATGGTGTTTGGTTGTATGTTGTGTTAGTTTTTGGGTGGTATTTGGAGTGGTGTTTAGTTTTAGGTGGTTTATTTTTGGTTGTAGGATGCATGTTTTCGGTGGTGTTTCTATGAAAGAGGGATAATTTTGGTCATGTTTGGATTTAAGGTTTTCTTTTTGTTTTTGGACACAGTAGCTGCTTGTTCTTCGGTGGTACTTGGTTGTAAGAACTGACTTTTGGGTGATATTTGGTTGTAGGAGGTATTAGATTTTGAATGATTTTCAGATATACGTGGTATATGATGGTGGTATTTGGTTGTAACAATATTTTTGGGTGGTATATGAATGTAAATGGTGGATATTAGGTGGCATTTGGTTCTAAGATGTATTTGGGTTTGAAATTTTATTTGTAAGAGCTATGGTATTTATGGTGATATTGGGTTGTAATATGTGTATTAATGGTATTATTTTGTTGTAATATGTGAATTTATGGGGGTATTAAGTTGTAATATATGTGGTTTTGGTGGTATTGGGATGAAGGTGTTTGTTGATGGTATTTGGCTGTAGGGTGTGTTTCTCCTGTGTTCCTGTTTTTTTTTTTTTTGTTTTGTTTTTTTTTGCATGATGTTTGGCTGCAAGAGCTGAATTGTTGTGGTATTTAGTTGAAGGAGTTGTTTTTTTGAGGGTTTGGTTGTAATGGGTTTTTGGGGGTGGATTTGGTATGTGGTTTTTACTCTGTGGGCTGATTTTGGTTTTGAGAGGTATTTTAATGTGCTTGTAGGGGTTTATTATTATTATTATTATTATTATTATTATTATTATTATGCTTCATAGATGACTTTGGGTGGTATTTTGGTGTTTTTGTATGTAAATATATGCAGTGATTGGAAGTAAAAGGTATTTGTTTTGTGGTGGTATTTAGATGTTGATGGTGTTTGTTGGGTTTGTTGTTTATAAATTGTTGTTGTTGTTGTAGTATTTGGGTAGAAAATGGGTGAACTCTTGGATGCTTGGGGTTGTTTAGATTTAGAAAGCATTGTACATTTGAAGTGTCTTGTTGGAAGTGTGATGGAAATAGTCGTAGCTGAGTATTTGTTGTTATAATATACCATAGGTAAGTAGAAGGTGTACTGTAATGGATGGATGTGGGTGTTGGATATAGTTAGAGGTATCTGTAAGGATGGATGTGGGTGTTGGAGGTATATGGAGGTATCTGTAATGGATCAATGTGGGTGTTGGAGGTAGTTAGAGGTATCTGTAAGGATGGATGTGGGTGTTGGAGGTATATGGAGGTCTGTAATGGATGGATGTGGATGTTGGAGGTATTTTGTGGATTCTGTAATGGATGGCTTTGGGTGTTGGAGGTATTTGGAGGTATCTGTAATGGATGGATGTGGGTGTTGGGGGTATTTGTATATAAGATGTTTATTGGTGTAGTGTTTAGGTGTTTAAAGGACAGTTGAAATGAGTAGATGTGGGTGTTGGTGGTATGGATGAATAGTGTTTAGGTGTAGGTGTTTTCATGTACAGTGTAATTGGATGTGCCAATGTGGTGTTGGAGGTATTTGGAGGTATCTTCAATGGATGGATGTGGGTGTTTGTGGTATTTGTATATAATATGTTTATTGGTGTAGTGTTTAGGTGTAGGTGTTTGCGTGTGCAATGCAAATGAATGTACCATTGTGGGTGTTGGAGGTATCTGTAATGGATGGATGTGGGTGTTGGAGGTATTTGTATAAGTGGTGTTTGGATGTATGGTATAAATGGATGCAGGTTGGTGCTGTTGGGATGTAAGAGGTGTTTAGATATAGATTTTTGTATATGTGGTGTTTGGATGTATTGTGTTAATGGATGCGGGTTGGTGCTGTTGGGATGTAAGGGGTGATTATATCTAAACATTTATATTTATTATGGTATTTAAACATGAAGTGTTTGTAAATAGAGTAGATACCAGAGGAATTTGGCTTTCGGGTGATGGTAAGAGTGTGAATGTTTGGAGTTGAGGGTGATGGTTCCTGGGTGTGTTTGGGAGTATATAATGTATTTGAACATATCAGGGGTATTTAAATGTGCACAATGCGAGCGCTGGACAGAGAAATTCTACACATCCTTGATTGGATGAGAGCAGCGTTTTTGAAGGATGTTCCTGAAAGGTGTGAAGATCGTGGCGCTCGTCAACATGCCCGCTCGTCAACATTCCAAGCTAACGCAGATGCTATCTGTCGTCTCGGTGTGCTCGTGGGAAACTTTGTTCTGGAACAATAGCCCCTAATCCTGCGGGGTGTAATCTTGTTGTTTGTAAATACTTCTCTATAATGAAGTTCTGCTGTAGCGTGACCTTCACTCGTTCACTGGCCATTCGAGAGACGCGAGGGAATTTAGATCAGGCCGGCGGTCTGCCATGCACTGTGTGGGAACACGACCAAATAGGCTGCGCTGCAAACAAACGAGCAATTCATTGACTGCTCTCTCCCCCTCGTCCCCTCCTCCCCACAACCCACATTCTGCTGTCCGGCACTTTTCACGCTGAATCCCAAATGGATGCTCAATCCCTACATATATGCACTATATAGGGCATAACATAACTGTCTCTATAGTGTCCATTTGGGTGCTTTCTGGGTTTGAACTCTAGATGTACAGCCTAGGGTGCGAATTAATGGATTTTGCACCCTGCATCGTGCACCATATGTCCGGGATAGACAGTCACTTCATTAGGTAGTGCACAACATTTAAAGCAATTTAGGATTCAGCATTCTAGAGCATTACAAAGGGTTTAATATATTACATTTTTTTTTACGCATATATAGATACACTAGCACTCTCGCTTTATACAGTGGACTACACCACCACTCCTCCGTACAGGGTGTGTATTATATAAGACTGTTTTTACCTCATATAGTGCACTTCCTGTCTGTTCACCAGGCTTTTGAGAATTTTTTATTTTTTTTTAACCAGCGTATAATATGTATAATAAATTAACCAATAATATAATTTCCACTCTGTTGAGTGCACTAAATATCCATTTGAGACCCCGCTCTCTCTTTTTTGCAATAAAGGTCTGCCACATGGGGCATGAAATAATAACCTTTTTTATCCTATTTAGGACACTTCATGTCGAACTGCGTGCCTTTCGGGATTTAGTTCTCTATTTCCTAAGGAAGTGCGTGATATATGTGCAGTAAGATCTTCTGCACACCTGCAAAGTGCACTGAGTTTCTAATAAGGGAGGAAGTGCAGTACGTGGAGTGGAATATAACAGATTTATCGCTGTGTGTAGCGTACCTCATGTTACACGAGGCGCCATTTTGGGATTCATCTCTCTATACTGAACAGTAAGGGTGAATTATGTGGATTGTATAAATATAATGTGTGTGGATTGTTTAATACGGACCCTGTCTGAGAGTTACTCAGGTTTATATCATGCTGGTAGAGGAAAATAATCAACGGCAGGATAGTGTGATGAAGCGGGGTTCGGATTATACCAATGTGAACTAATTATCACAAAATAAACCCTGAGCGAGGGATCAGAACCCCGACAGTGGCGCAGGGGTCCTGTTTCACCCTGAAGGTGTTTATTTTGCGATAATTCCCAACTCATCCCTCTTATTATTATACGTCTACTTACGAAATATCATTTTATAAACTGATCTTATTGATTTGAAACAGGGCGGCACGGTGGATTAGTGGTTCGCACATCCACCTCACAGCAAGAAGGTCGTGCGTTAGAGTCACGGGGTCAGCGAGAATGCTTCTGTGTGGAGTTTTCATGTTCTTCCCGTGCTTGAGTGGGTTTCCTCCAGGTACTCTGGTTTCCTCCTACAGTCCACAGACAAGCAAGTTAGGCTAATTGGCTGTTCTAAATTGCCCCTAGGGGTGAAGGTGAATGTGAATGGTTGTGTGTGTTGGCCCTGTGATGGACTGGTCAGCAGCTCAGTGTGTACCCCGCCTTCGCCCAGAGTTGGCTGAGATAGGCTCTTTTATAGCAACACTGAATACCATAACCAACCAATCAGAATCAAGTATTCACATGCTTTATATATGCTAATTTTTGATATCATCACATTCTTGAAGCAGTTAATTCCTTTAACTCTCCAAACGATTTTTCAACAATTGCAGTGTTTAAATTTTTCAATGAAGGACACAGTGCACTTTTTATCCATTTATAGTAACGGGTGATGTGGAATGTCCAAGGAAGCACGTTAGCGCTTCTTAGCATCTTAAGGCATCTTTTGCATCTTAGCATTGAAACATGTTTGATTTTCTCAGCATCTTTAATCATCTTTAAAATCTTAGCATCGAAACATGTTAGCTCTTCTTACCATCTTTAGGCATCTTCAGCATCTTAGCATCGAAAAACGTTAGCTCTTCTTAGCACATTTGGGTGTCTTTAGCATCTTAGCATCGAAAAACTTTAGCTCTTCTTAGCATATTTTGGTGTCTTTAGCATCTTAGCATCGAAAAACGTTAGCTCTTCTTAGCATATATGGGTGTCTTTAGCATTTTAGCATCGAAACACGTTAGCTCTTTTTAGCATCTTAAGGCATCTTTAGCATCTTAGCATTGAAACTAGTTAGCCATTCTTAGCATCTTTAGGCATCTTTAGCATCTTACCATTGCAACATGCTAGCATTTCTTGGCAACCTCTGTTTCTTTTAGATCAGGATACCAAAGAACTTCAAACTGTAACACTATAAATTAAAACTGCTGCTGTAAAAGTTTACCTTTGAATGCTACAATGCACTGACACTGGAGACTCCTTCCACCAGTGCTCCATAAATGAATATCCCATTAGAGAAAACGTGACCATATACCCCACAGGTTTTGTTATTCTGACCAATCAGATTATAGAATAAGTGGACAATATGGGCGGCATGGTAGCACAGTGCTTAGCATGTCTGACTCACAGCAAGAAGCTCCTGGGATAGAGTCCCAGGCTCGGGGAGAGCTTTTCTAAATAGAGCCTGCATGTTCTTCCCGCTGGTATGAGTTTCCATCGGGTAGTCTGGTTTCCTCCTACAGTCCAAAGACATGCACATTAGGCTAATTGGCTGTTCCAAATTGCCCCTAGATGTGAGTGTGAGTGTAAATGGTTATGTGTGCGCGTTGATGGTCTGGCGAGCTGTTCAAGGTTCACCCAGGCTTCACTTAGTGTCGGCTGAGATAGGCTCCAGCCTCCCAGCGACACTAATAGGATTAAGCAGCTCAACAAATGAGTGAGTGATGAGTGTGTGTATGATATGGTATATTTCTAAGCGAAGGCACTTTGTGGTTCAGAGTCGAACTCGATTTAAATTATGGCGCTCTATCACTGCACTGCGTATGGAAATGAAGCAATATAAACATTCTCGGATGGAATTTAGAGCCATTTGGGAGTCGGCCGAGCTCTGCCTCACTGTCAGCGGTGTTTATTCTGTTAACATGGCGAGCAGAGAAGGCGGTCGGGTGACAGTCACACAGCGAGCACTGCGAACTGAGTGTAATCTCATGCAGGCTAATGATGACATAGCTGTGTGTCAATTAATAAATGCATAAATTAGCTTCAGTTTGTCTTTTGGCTGAATGTTTGCAGGCTTCTCGTTGTCCTGCTGCAGCACCGACTCTGATTTCACCCCGTAGCGGTGCCGGAGGCATCATGCATTCGCCCTGTCCGTTCATCTGTACGTCCTTGTGGGCACTCTGTCTGCTGAATCCCTCAACAGATTTAGACCAAAGTTTCAACACTTGCTCATCACTCAAGGCTTATGAACTGGTACAGGTTTTGACTTCATAGGTCAATGGTCAAGCTCACTGGAGGTCATTGTAGAAAAAACTTGTGTGCACGCCGCAGGCTGAACGCCTACACGGATACGGATCACACTTTCACCAGTTACTCATTACCAAATGCCCATGAACTGGTACAGGTTTCAGGGACACAGGTCAAAGGTCAGGGTCACAGTTCAAGCACACACTACAAAGGTTTACAGCGGAGGCATACCAAGCGAGGCATTTCGTCGAGTGCTTCTGCCTTTCGTTTTTATTTAATTTCCCGGAAAAATGTAACCCTGCAAGCCGTATTTGATTGAGATGCAAAAGTTCCATCTGGACGATGCTTCGTATTTACATTTTCATCTCCTGCATAGTATAATGCGTCTCTCTCTCTCTCTCTCTCTCTCTCTCTCTCTCTCTCTCTCTCTCTCTCTCTTTGTAATTAATTGCTGTGCCGCAAAGTTATCTGGTTTAATTAAGATAATTGAAATCACACTGACTTGTCAGGGAATCTTTAAGCATGCCAGCTTTGTTCGTTTTAACGAGAGCTCGCAAGATTGATTCATTTTCTCCTAAAAATAAAACAACAACCAAAAAAAAATAAATAATAATAATAAACATCTTGAGACCTATTTCTGTTCGATACACTTCACAGAGACTGAGTCCCCTTTAATTTGTGGATTTTATTCTTTTTATGTAAAAAAATGCATTAGGGAGTTTTCTCAGTCGAGCAAACAGCGCATTACAGATCGATTTAATGTTTTTTTTATTTAAAGCACAGGATATACATTAGTGATTTATTCTCTCTATCTCTTTTTCTCTCTCTCTCTCTCTCTCTCTCTCTCTCTCTCTCTCTCTCTCTCTCTCTCTCTCTCTCTCTCTCTCT
>JBCNYH010000016.1:20212213-20224276 GCA_039654325.1 Tandanus tandanus | reverse complement strand
TTTACTTTCTTAAATATTCAGGTTTGAGCTTTATTTACATTTTGGATTGAGCGAGAGCACTGTAGTTGTTAAAAAATTTAATTAATCATCAAAAATACAACTTGCCTAATATTTGTGCACACAGTGTAGACTGTACTATACTATACCATGCTATGCAATGCAGTGCTATACTATGCTATGTTATGCTACGCTATACTATACTATACTATGCAGTGTTGTGCTGTGCTATACTATACTATGCTATGCTATACTATGCTATATGATGCTACACTACACTATACTATAGTTTGTTATGCAGTGCTGTCTATGCTATATTATGCTATGTTATACTCTGCTATATTATGCTACACTACACTATGCTATACTATACAATGCTATTCAGTGCTATGCTATACTATGCTATGCTATACTATGCTATATTATGCTACACTACACTATACTATAGTGATATGCAGTGCTGTGCTATGTTATACTATGCTATGTTATACTCTGCTATATTATGCTACACCACATTATGCTATACCCTACAATGCTATGCAGTGCTATGCTATACTATACTATACTCTATGTTGTGCACTACACTATATGCTCTTGCACACCACTGTACTTTACTATACAGCTCCGAAGAGACTCACAATGCACATGTTAGTATGTCTCCTTGTGCTACATTTACCCATAATCCTCTAGTCTGCGTTGTGATGCAAAGATTTATTCCTTACCCATAACACTTATCCTGTTTAGGGTAAGGGGGAGGCTGGAGCCAATCCTAGCTGACTCTGGGTGTGAGGAGGGGTTACACCCTGAACAGCTTGCCAGTTCATTGCACAGCAGCACACACACACACACACACACACACACACACACACACACACACACACACCTATGTACACTTTCACTCACACGTAGAGGCAATTTTGGAGCAACCAATCAACCTAATGTGATTGTCTATGGACTGTTTGAGAAACCTGGGTACCCGGTGGAAACCCACGTAGGAACAGGCAACCTCCGCTCAAACAACAAAACGAAGAAAAAAAAAACTTGCTGAGGCCGGGGATGCTGTGAGGTGGACATGTGGACCACTATGCCACCATGCCGCCCTTAATATTACAATAATATACTAATATTTTAATTTATACTTTTTAACTACTACCACTACTGCTACTACTATGATTACTACTACTACTACTACTACTACTACTTCTACTACTACTACTAATAATAATAATAATTATTATTATTATTATAATAAAGAATGCAAATATGTTTTAAAAGGAGTTTAAAATCTTACATAAAATCACTCACATTCACACATTTGCAAATTTTTCCTGCAACACTCTCTGATTGTAACACTCCTTTATTCTCTTCCATTCATGCACACATTTTTTCGTCACCCACCTAACAGCTCAGAAATCCCTCTCACTCATTTCACCCAGTCTTTCTTGGTCTTGGATTCTGGGCCTGTGTATGTGTGGGTGTGTGTATTTGTTATGACTCACTCCGTATGAACACCATACGCATGTCCTCATCTCCAGTTTCCTGAGAAAACATTTACATGCCAAATTGTTCGACCGTGTGTTTGCGTATTTGAGGTTAACACTTGCGATTTGTTGCATCACTGTTTGTATATCGGTTGTGCAGGTATCAGCTGGCATCACAAACATTAGTGGTTGTAGTGGGGCGGAACCACAAGGAGAGGCTTTCCCTCAGGGCATCATTACTCTGATGCGAACTCAGCCAACAGGAATCTCCCATCTAGCCTCCAACAACCAGAAAGCCTTTAACAGATCTCCAGAAAATGTCTAGCAAACACCTAGGAAGTATGCAGGGAATGTTTACCAATTTTAAGAAGCCTAAATCTATTCTCTCAGTTATTTACCCATCACTAAATATATAAATATGTATTAACCTCCAGTAAACATTTCCCAATTTCTAGCTACATCACTTGCAGCCTCCAGCAAGCCTCAAGAAACATGGGAACCTCTGGCAATCTTTAGTAGCCACCTTGAACTTTTAGCAAAACCCCCACCTATTTCCAGAAAATCATTATTACATTTCATCCAACCTTCAGAAACTGGGAGAAAACCTTTACATAACCTCCGGCAACCTCAACAGTCACCGAGGATCTTCAGCAACCTCACACCCACTTCCAGAAGCCCCAATAACCTCAAGCAGTCTTAACAACCATCAGCAAACATCCAGAAGCTTGGAGAAAACTTTCAATAGTTACTTTGGATCTACAGTAAACTTCCACCCACTTGAGAAGCATCTATTATTTCCTCGAAACATCCAGTGAAACAGCAGCGAACCTGGAGAATCCATCAAACCTCCGGAAACGTTGAGAAAACATTTTCATGGCCTCCACCAAACTTCATCACTGTCACCGCAGATCTTCATGAAACACCTTTAGGTTCTTCCTGAATACCCCAGACTATCTCCATCAAACCATTGCAGACATTTCAGCAATCTTTACAGAACCTCTAACAATCTGTAGGCCAGTGGAAGTTTCCTCTGATCATCCCCAGCAAACTTTTGTGTATCTCCAGAAATGTTTATAAAAATCCATTGTGTAACCATCTGAAACCTTGAGCAACTAGTATTAAAATTGAAATGTTCTAAGCTATCTTTACTAGTTTCTGTAGCCCTTCACCAAATCTTCACCCAAAACATTTTATGTAACCGTAAGCCATCTTTAGAATTCACTATATATCATTACCATACCTTCACACAGTTCCACAAAAAGCAGCAACTATCTCTACATACCTCCTGAAACTTCTGGAGATCTTCCACAAACCTTCTCCAGCTTTCATAAAATCCAACTATCTCCAGCAACTCTCCACCAACATCCATGAAACCTCCAGGCTTTGGTAACCTCCGGCCTACCTTAAAAAACCTTTAAGCAGTCACCACATTTTTCCATCAAACCTTCACCCATCTCCATAAACAACACCAACTATCTCCATATACATTTTAAAACCCAAAGAAAAAACATTATTAAGCCTCAATTTGCCTTCAATGACCAATGTAGACCTTCAAAAAACATATCGCACCTCCATAAACATAAACGCCCAACGATCTCCAGCAATTCACCAGCAATATCCATGAACCCTCCATTGTTTGGTAAAATCAGGTCTTTCTCCAGAAACCTTTAGGTAACCTTAAACAACCTTTATCAGTCAACATATCTTTACATCAAACATTCACACATTTCTTTAAAAATACTAACTATCTCCATATACATCTTCAAACCTGAAGAAAACGTTGATAAAACCTCAATTTGCCTTCAATGTCCATTATAGACCTTTAAAAACCATCTCAGTCCTCCATAAACTCCCAACTATCTCCAGTTAACGTCTAGCAATTCACATCAAACCATTAGCGCTCTCCATAAAACCTGTACATAACCTCCGACTCACTTCACCATTTCCCATGAAGTTTTAGTAGCTATGACATATGTATTACTTCAAGTAAACCTCTAGAGAAACTCCACAGAAACTGCATCCAGCCTCAGTAAACTGTATAAGGCCTCAAGCAAACTTCCAGCACAGCATGGTGGGGTGCTCTGACGCACGTGTACGTGTGTCAAGACGTGATAGATCGGCGCCTTGTTCCGTGATCGGTGTCGTTAAATTTCAGTGACTCAGAGGGTGACGCCTGATGTCCATCACCGCCTCCTACTCACAGATCTCGAGCATAAATCACCAACAGCTCGTGATAATCAACAGAAGACGCTCAGATGTCTTACACAACCTGCATTATTTGTGTGGACTGTGAGTAGTACGGAGGCAGGCTGGCAAATGTTCTCTGGATGTGAAGTCAGAAAAGAAAAGACATACTGTATTTATATTTTCAGGTTCGGGAACAGAGCAGAGGGTAATTTCTTTCTTAAAAGTTGCCAGATGCAGAAATATTGCCCATGCGGACGTGAATGCTGGGTTGCTAAAGGCTATAGAGCAGAAATTTCATTCATTGATTCATGCCTAATGCTACTAGGGTCGCGGGGAGGGGTCAACTGATCCTAACAGCTCACCAGTCCATTGCAGGGTAAACACACATACACACACACACACACACACACACACACACACACACACACACACACACACCTATTCATGCTCACAGCTAGGGGCAATCTGAAACAGCCAATTGACCTAATGTGCATGTCATTGGACTGTCGGGGGTAACCAGAGTACTGAGATACATGCAGAACTCCACACAGAAAGTTCTTGCTGAGCCCAGGACTCAAACCCAGGACCTTCTCAGTATGAGGTGGACATGCTAACCACTATACCACCGTGCCGCCCTCTGGACATTTTATCCGGTTGAATTGTATTACCTAAATCAAATCAAAAGGCATCCATGGAAGCTTCTGTTCAACATCTGATCTGCTTGTTCGCATATCGCGAGACGTGTGTTTGGCTCTCGGCTGTGCGTATGAAGCAGCGTGACAGCGAGGCGATTAGTTACCAGGATGAATGGAAATTAATCTCCTTAATGAAGCAGACACTACAGCACAATAAGATTAATGCAGGGGATGTTTATTGTGTTTGTCAATGAACAACATGTCGTGCCTTGCTGATTAGCAATTATTTTAATGAGTTTTTCATAAAATCCCGTGCACAGTAATGTTATGTTTATTAATTTTGTTAATATAGAGTAAGATTCTGTGAAAACAATGTTGGCTGTAGTTTGGGTGGAATTCATAACGAAGCAAACAATCGTCTTTTAGAAAGAAAGAGAACGGAGTCAAAAGAGTCGAATCATTTGACGCGGCTCATTGAAATGAGCCATAGCATGTTGTAATCCAGCCATCCATTCATCCATAGTGCATGTCCATCATGGTTGTGAAGGAAACCGAAGCCAATCCCGGCTAGCTTCGGCTAAGGGGCGAGGTTACACATTAAACAGTTCACCAATCTATGTGCATTTTAGAGTTGCAAGCTGAACTCATGGGCATATTTATAGACTATCGGAGGAAACCGAAGTACCCGAAGGAAACCCACACAAGAATGGGACAATATGGAAAATCCTCACCAAAAGGCCATTGGCTGAAATTTAGACTCTGGTCCTTCATGCTATGAGGCGACAGTACTAAACACTTAGCCAATTGGGGCAGCTGTGGCCTAATGTTTAGAGAAGCGGCTTTGGGACCGAAAGGTTGCTGGTTTGATTCCCGACCCAGCAGGAAAAATGGTTGGTGGTGGTGGGGTGAGCTGCACCTTCCCTTCTTACACCTTAATGGCTAAAGTGCCCTTGAGCAAGGCACCTAACCCCAACTGCTCTCCGGGCTCCCCCAATGTGTGTGGCAGCCCACTGCTCTGAGAGAGAGCGAGAGAGAGAGAGAGAGAGAGATTTTTTGAGAGAATATTGTGTGTGTGTGTGTGTGTGTGTGTGTGTGTGTGCGTGTGTGTGTGTGTGTGTGTGCGTGTGTGTGTGTGTGTGTTCGCTTTGGATGGGTTAAATGCAGAAGTCAAAATTTCCCTTGCGAAATTAACACAGATCAATAATAATAATAATAATTGCAAATTCCAGCTCTTAAAGCTTTCTTGTGATGATTGGCTAGTATGATTGACAGGAGAGTTAGATCCCACCCACCCAGACAGTACAGCCAATTTTGCTCTCTTTGGCATCTTTGCATTTCAATACGGTGGCGTGGTGGTTAGCACGTCCACCTCATAGCAAAAAAGGTCTTGGGTCCGAGTTCCAGGCTCGGATAGGGCGTTTCCGCATTGAGTTTTCATGTTCCTCACGTGCTTGTATGGGTTCCCTCCAGGTACTCTGGTTTCCTCCTACACTCCAAAGACATGTATTTTAGGTGAATTGATTGTTCCAGTAAAGAAACAGGAATGTGGTTTTGTGTGTGTGTGTGTGTGTGTGTGTTGCCATGTGATGATCTTCACCCAGAGTCAGCTGAGATGGGCTTCCGAATCATCAGAATCAGAATACTTTATTGGTCCCGGAGTAAATTGTCCCCTCAACATCTCCTAAGAATGGATATCAGCTGTATACCTAAACATGCTTTGCTCGAGCATCTCGCTTGTTTACAATCGTTTCCCTGCTTCCATTTGCATGAAACAGGTATGCAGTTATTCTACGTTTGCTCTCACTCTTGTGAATAAGTAATTATCCTGAGTGCCCTACACTTAATTATCCAACTTCCCTTGATGCATATGCATCCTGAAAGTGCATAAGTACACGCTAGCCTCGCCTCGCTGCGTTCTGTTCCTGTATGCATTTTGGTGTGTGGGTGTATGTTTCGACTCGCTCTGTTCCTCTGTTGGCAGCTTCAACACACACCTGAGAATCAAAATGGCTGCGCAGTCACAACAATAACAGTGTGAGAGTGTTATTGTGGCTGTAGGTCTGTTTGGCATCTGTTACAGCAAATTACATCAGCAATACGGCACCATTACCTGAGCTCCTACCACCCATAACAACACCCAGCAGGGACGTGTGGTGTGTGTGTGTGTGTGTGTGTCATCCCCAGACACTTGCCATTCTGGCTCAGAGCTCTTTACAGTCCTACGCAGCAGAACAAGAGGAGGCATTTTGCCATGTGTAGGGGAGTGTTAGGTTACTCCGCACGCCCAAACACAACACATCAACTGTGAAAGGCTTTACATAAGTGTTTAGACATTAGCATTTCGCTAACATATTATTACCACGGCAGCGCACGAAGATATAACACTGGGGGATTTATTTTCAGAGGATTTATCACGCGTCAGATGATCGGCTGCCCTTCCGTCCTCTACAACACATG
The DNA here is from genome assembly GCA_039654325.1 of Tandanus tandanus. NCBI lineage: Eukaryota > Metazoa > Chordata > Actinopteri > Siluriformes > Plotosidae > Tandanus > Tandanus tandanus. Next base: position 20,217,519 of record JBCNYH010000016.1, on the reverse strand, counting down.
CTGTAAAGCGCAAATGCTAATTTATGTACATGTATTAGGAACACTTGTACATCTTTGTAATTATGTAATTATACAATCAGCCAATCAGGTGCGTCACAGCAGCAGCAGCAGCAGCAGCAGCAAAGCAATTAATCAAACCATGACAATATAGGAAAGGTCAAGTGCTTCAGAGCTTCAGATTAGCACATGATCATAAAGTACACATACGATGAGTTCCCAGTAAATATCCAACTTTTATTATTACTTTTTATTATTATTATTATTTTAGTGCTGATGCAAAGAAAGGAGGCGGAGCTGGAAATGACAGAGATGAAGATGGCTGGCAATAATGGACAGAATTAGAGACAAATATGTTAGAGGGAAGGCACACACGGGAGGGTTTGGGGATAAAGTGAGAGAGACCAGACTGAGACGGTTTGGACGGTGCAGAGGAAGGACGGAAGGTATATTGGTGGAAGAATGTTAAGGATGGAACTGCCTGGTAGGAGGAGAAGAGGAATACAGAGGACGGAGAGAGATGAGCCGCTTAATCCTATTAGGGTCACGCGGAGGCTGGAGCCTATCTCTGGGCGAAACCCTGAAAAGCTCACCAGACCATTGCAGGGCCAAAACATACACACATGCAACCATTCACACTCACATCCACACCTGGGGCAATTTGGAACAGTCAGTTAGCCTACTGTGCATGTCTTTGGACTGTGGGAGAAAACCAGAGTATGCGGAGGAAACCCACACTAGAATGGGGAGAACATGCAAACTCTACACAGAAACACCCTCACTGAGCCCGGGACTTGATCCCAGGAACTTCTTGCTGTGAAGCGGCTGTATTAACCACTACACCACCGTGCTGCCATCTTTCAATATTAATTCAATTCAAAACAACTTATTTGTTCCCAAAGAAACACGCAGAGCCCGGGAATTGAACCCAGGCGTTCTTGCTGTGAGGTGGACGTGCGAACCTCTGCACCACAATGCCGCCGCTTCAATTTTACTGTAACTAATAATTTTGTATAATTTATGGCAGGAACTCATATTTTAAACATAAGTCCATCTCAACACCCCCTCGCATGAGTTCTGAGGACAGTGACCTTGAGCTATATTTTCAATGTCAAATTAAGGTCACTGTCAAAATTCAGCAAAAGTAATATTTGTATTATTGGCAGGGATTATGGATCTATTAAATTTACTTATTGGTGATTAATTAGTGGTTAAGTGCACGAGAGAAGATCCACATCACACACACACACACACACACACACATCACACACACACACACATGTACTCGTACCCTTGTTCTTGTTCTACCTCTCTGCTTTTACTCTTAAAAAAAAAAAAAACTAATGAAGAAAAAAAAAGAACGGGAAAAAGTCGTGTGCTTTGCTGCTCGAGTGCCCAGGTGTTCTTGACACCTCAACAAAGTCATGGCACTCGGCTTCATCAAGCTCCAGTTAAGGCCCCAGACCTCATCAAGACAAAGTGAACGTGAAGAACGTCCTCAGCGTAAAGTCAAAGCAAAGTGAACTTCGAACAGTTACTGAAGCCAGTGACCTGAATAGAACAGTCACGCTTTATGCTAACGCTTTTACAAAAATGAACCTGGTTTATTATGTACTGTACATCAAACATCATGAGTTGGAAGGGGAGAAAAAAAAAAGCACCTACAAGGGTTTAAAATGTCAGCATAGAGAGAGAGAGAGAGAGAGAGAGAGAGAGAGAGAGAGAGAGAGAGAGAGAGAGAGAATGACATATAAAGTTAACGCTATTATTTTTCCACTAATATTTAAATGAACTTTAATTATTAAAATCTTAGCTTCAGTTTAAATGAGCCTGGAGTTCTCTGTCATGATATATACATCCTTTTCATCAGAAAAATATTATTAATACTTTAAAATGTAAATAATAATAATAATAATAATAATAATAATAATTTCCCCCCTAATGCTACCTTGCTGATTACTTTTTCTAAACTGCTGTAAGAAGGTCCTGGGTTCGAATCCCCGGCTTGGCGAGGGCGTTTCTGTGTAGAGTTTACATGTTTTCCCTTGTGTTTGTGTGGGTTTCCTCTGGGTACTCCAGTTTCCTCAGGCTAATTGGCTGTTCCAGATTGCTCCTAGGTGTGAGTGCAAATGGTTGTGTGTATGTTGACCCTGCGATGGACTGGTAAGGTGTTCAGGGTGTACCCGGCCTTCGCACAGTGTCAGCTGAGGTAGGCTCAAGAAGCCACGTGAGCCTGGTAGGATTAAGCAGTTCGGCAAATAATAATAATAATAATAATAATAATAATAATAATAATAAGGAACATCTGTAAGAATCATGGAATCGAGGTGTCTGGGAAATGGTACGTGCACAAACCTGAGACCGTGATGGAAGGAGAAAGTGTGACCAATCTATGGGATATGCAAGTTCAAACAGATAGATTTACACATCTGTGCAAATAAGCCAGACATTGTAATTGAAGATAGAAAAAAAAAAAAACGTATATTAATTGATATTGCAGTACCATCTGACAGCGATGTCTCAACAAAAGCAGCAGAGAAAATAAGGAAATATAAAGACCTGGAACTGGAAACAACAAGAATGTGGGCATTCAAAACGGACATCATTCCAGTAGTGGTAGGGGCTCTAGGGGTAATACAAAAGGGTTTAAAAGAACACCTGCAAAAGATACCTGGCAACATCAAGCAGGAAGAATTGCATAAGATCTCCCTACTGGGATCTGCCAATAATAAAAATAATAATAATAATAATTATAATAATAATAATATTAATAATAATAATGATAATAATAACAATAATATCAATAATAATAATAATAATAAAAATAATGATATTAATAATAGTAATAATATTAATAATAATAATAATAAGCGGAGGAAGAAGAGGAATTATATATTTTTAAATGTATTGTGTGTGTGTGTGTGTGTGTGTGTGTGTGTGTGTGTGTGTGTGTGTGTGTGTGTTATTGCTAAATAGTCCCAGGATGGAATATTAATTGATCTTCATCTTGACTTTAGTAAATAATTGTTGTGATATATACTACCCCAGAACATAAGAAAAGCAAACTAAAATTAGACTTTTTTTAATGGTTTATTTTTACAGCTAAACAGATTATAATATATTGTCAAACATTTTAACTCATATTTATTTCTTATATCTGATGGGTGGAACGCCTTCAAATGTAAGAATTCCTGATATTCTTTTACAAGCTGAAATATTGCATCACTGCTATCGGATAAGATGAATGATACTTGCACGAATGGGACGCGCAACATACTGTAGTAACGTGACGTCTACTCTGAAAATATAACTAATAAATTAATTATAAAATGGTGATATGGAGGGTGATCCCATAACAACACCTTCACCAAATAAATCTCCATATTATTTTACATTACCTCATTCACTAACTGCTTTCTATACATGTCTGTGTGGTGTATATATGCATATATATATATATACCCCCCACTACCACGACCACACACACATACACACACACACACACACACACACACACACACACACACACTCAGGTTTTCCACTTCTTTCAGTTTGGGTAAAATGTCCAGAAGGACGCGAGTCATGATGTTTAGCAGACTCAGGTTGCAAGCATTTCATCACCAATTAACCTTTGACCTCTCTAATGAGCAGCTGCCTGAGCAAAGGGCAGATGCTGTAATCAACACACACCCCGCACACACACCCGTATACACACACACCCGCGCACACATGGACACACACACACACACTGATAGGATCTTGTTTTGTTATTCCGAGCTGTACTGTGATTGATCACCGATGTCTTGCACGATTATTTATGCCGCGTTTCTGCTGATGAAAGAGAAAACAAGGTGCGAGTGTGGCAGGTTTTCACACCAACAAAGTGTACACACTCGAAAATGAGACTTCAGTCATCTGGAACATGTCATCAGGAGGAAAAAGTGAGCAACAACCCCCCCCCCCCCCCCACCCCCACTATAAATGTTTCAGCTTTATATAGAACAATTTACACGGCTATTTTTCCCACATGATCTTCTATTATCACCCATTAAAGATTCAAAAGAAGGAAAGCTGTTAATTAGCTGTAAATTTAAGGATTCATAAGGAAAGGCATTTTAACTTTTAAATAAAATAATACAATAAAAATTGAAATTATTTCACACAGGAAAAACGTATGTTCTGCATTTCCCAGTTTATCCGGCTAAAATATTCTGGAGCCCATTTAAGCCGAAACTGGGCGAAGATGGAGTACATCCTGACCTACTCACACCTAGGGGGGACTTGCAACAGCCAGTGAGCCTAATGTGCATGTCTTTGGACTGTCGGAAGAAACCAGAGTACCCGGGGGAACCCACGTAAGCACGGGGAGAACATGCAACCTCCACACAGAAACATTTGACCTCTCTTTGACCTCTCTTTGACCTCTTTGGCCTCGAGCCCAGGACCTTCTTGCTGTGAGGAGGACATGCTGCTGTGTTAATAATCAAACTAATAAATCGGTTGGTTTGGGGTGCACACAACTACACACTGATTATAGTACAGAAAGTACAAGCGCTAACATACCAGGAAGAGGAAATGGAGGGATGAAGAGGACATGAAGAATGAAGGTGATGAAGATGCATTGGTTACTAATATACACAGTACCATGGAGAGAGAGAGAGAGAGAGAGAGAGAGAGAGAGAGAGAGAGAGAGAGAGAGGAGTAAACGAGCCATCTGTTCTTGGACTCGTTGTGAAAGTGTCCATCGTTCATTGGTTCGAGTTAAATAATTATTAAATTATTCATGAGTTCGAATCTCTCCATGACCTTTTTTTCAATAATGAACTCGATGCCATTTTAAACTGATTTTTTTTTTTACTCTCTCATTTAAGGAATGATTATTACTGAACTCTGACCTCCTTTCACATTTTTCATAAAGAGCTCCGAACTCTTGGACTCAGATCTTGAGTCGTGTTAATGAATCACACTGAGAGTCGATTTACACTGATTAATAAATTATTGAATTTTTCATTATAGACTTCAGTTCCAACCACCGTTATACAAAATGGCTGCAACACCGTGTTTCCGTGTTCCCGGGTTCTCATGTTTCCGTGTTCCCATGTTCCCGTGCTCCCATGTTCCTATGTTTCTATGTTCTCTTGTCCCCATATTCCCATGTTCCTGTGTCCCATATCCACATGTTCCTTTGTTCTCTTGTTCCCATATTCCCATGTTTCCGTGTTCCCGTGTCCCATGTCCACATGTTCCTTTGTTCTCTTGTTCCCATGTTCCCGTGTCCCATATCCACATGTTCCTTTGTTCCCATATGC
>JBCNYH010000016.1:20144858-20157739 GCA_039654325.1 Tandanus tandanus | reverse complement strand
GTGTGTGTGTGTGTGTGTGTGTGTGTGTGTGTGTGTGTGTGTGTGTGTGTGTGTGTGTGTGTGTGTGTGTTTGGTCATTACAATACTCTGAACGTCTCTGTTTTTACTCAGGATTATGAAGAAGTATAAAGCTGTGGTTGGTAATTACAGCGTCTCCACCCCGCCCGTTAAACACACACATGCCAATTAAATGAGGAGTTCGCTCATTCTGACAGTAAATGGAACTGACAGTGGCGAACTCATTCTCTTTAAACACCGGAGCTTCACAAAAAACTAAAACATTACTATGCTTGAGGTGTTTTTTTTTCCCATGTGTGAGTCAGCAGTCGAGTCCTTTCATGAAAGTATGTTAATGCTCACTCTGTGACTCTTCCTTGATGACAGTGACTCTGTGACTCTGACTCGGTGACACTGACTCTGTGACACTAACTCTGTAACACTGACTCTTTGACTGTGATTCAGTAAAACTGACTTGGTGACTCTGACTCGGTGACTCTGACTCAGTGACTCTGACTCTCTGACTCTGACTCTCTGATTCAGTTAAACTGACTCAGTGACTCTGACTCGGGGACTCTGACTTAGTGACTCTGACTCGGTTAGACAGGTTCAGGTGCAAGCTGTGAAGCTCAGGAAAGGGATTTGAAAGGGATTTGAACTAAAGTAACCCAACAAGCCTTTAGGATCTTTCTTTCTTTCTTTCTTTCTTTCTTTCTTTCTTTCTTTCTTTCTTTCTTTCTTTCTTTCTTTCTTCTTTCTTTCTTTCTTTCTTTCTGTCTTTCTTTCTTTCACACATTCATTTACTGCTGGTTTAATTTTCAACCTCCAGTACTTCTGGTTACTGACCTACTGATATATTTGACTTTTTTTAATCCAGTGTTTGCTTATTTATCTGTTTGTTTGTTTACTCACCATCCTTTCTTTCTTTCTTTTTGTTTGTTTGTTGGGGGGTGAGTTAGTTGAACTCAAAACCTCCTGGCTACACCCACAAACCTCACCCACTTTCTCTGTCTTCCTCATTTTGCTCTGTGTGATAAAACTCAACATGATTTTATAAACAGAAGGAAACCCCGGGCAGCGCAGTGAGAGGATGATCTCTGTGATTTCATGCTGTTGCGGTCTGGAACACACAGCCGGCTCACTGCACTCTGGAAAGTCTCAGTGCAATGATGCCTTCATAAAAAAAATAAAATAAATAAAATAAAACAGGTTGTAGTGAGGCGTGAGTTTCTCTCTGGGTTCAGACAGAGAGATCAGTGCACTGATCCCTGGAATGGAGAGTTGAGAGGACGGAGCTGGAAAACCAGGAGGAGGAAACTTTGGAACATGTACTGAAACGTTCAGGATTACGGTCACACGCTAGCATCATTGTCATGGTTACCAGGTCATAAAGTGACATGATTCATTTTAATACAGGCTTTTAAAAAAGTTTTCATTTATTTATTTATTTATTTGGTTACTTATTAGACATCAGCAATTTGAATAATTTAGGGTTAATATAAATGCAAATTTGTTGTAAAACTATTAGCATAAACAGGGAAAAAGTAAATCAAATAAAATCCATATTTTTATTATTATTTCATCACACAGTTAATTGAGAATTATTTCTGTAGACCTGAATAAACCTTCTTTCTTACTTTATTTATTTGGTTAGTTAGTTATTTTTAAAGGTAAGCAATTTAAATGTTCATAGGGTTAATATATCTATTTTTTCCTAAAAAAAAAAAAAAAGTATATATGAATAACTAGTATAAATGAATAAATGAATGAACAAAAAATTCTTAATTCACAAAGAAAACAATTTAGATTATATTTATATGATTGATATATTTATATATTGTTTTAATCATTTATTCATGCAATTAATTTAAATTCATTTCTGTAGATCCCTAATAAAAAAACGCAATATTGATGTTTTTAAGGTTAATATAAATAATACTGAAGCTATTATTACAAACAGAAAAACAAACAAGAAAATAAACAAATAGATAAATAAAAAAATACATAAATTAATACCAATACTGAATCTGCATAGAAAACAATTTACACAATTTTTTATTATTATTATTATTATTATTTTTATTATTATTATTATTATTATTATTATTATTATTATTATTATTATTTTATCATTCAATTAATTGAGAATTATTTCTGTGATTTTTAATTAATTAATTAATTTATTTATTATTTCATATTGCAGCACATGTATGAGATGCAATATGAAATAATTAATAAATTAATTAATTTATTTATTATTTCATATTGCATCTCATACATGTGCTGCAGGAACAGAAATCGCCTTGTATATTTAGAGTATAAATATTCACCACGTGTTTTAGTCGGCGCTTTATTATTTATGCTCAGTTATATAAGTGCAAGGTTGACTTTAGGTAATTCTGTTAGTTGTTTCTTCCGCTCCTCTCTCATGGTACAGAGTGAACTCTGTGTGTATGATGAATAATATATCCGTTTATGTTTGATCAGTTCACACGCCGCTAAGCCCAGATAATCAGCTCTGACATTTCAAACAGAAGAGAAAAAAGAGAAAAAACCTAAAAGAAAGTAGAAAAGACAACCACTGCCAACACATCTCACAGCACAATCTGACAAAAAAAAAAAAAAAAAAAAAAAAAAAAAAGTTTAAAGCTCTGACATGTCAGACACTGCTGATTTCCCAGAAGGTGTCACACAATTACTTCGTATATAACCTCAAACATCACGACGCTGTCGAATTCTGGATTGTGATTGGTCAGTCGGTGTTGATTATAATTTCTATTGTAAGAAATGTATAAACAATATACTGTATATGTGCGCGAATGGAAGGAGTCTCCGGTGTTAAAGCTTTGTAAGAGTCAAAGTTTAAGCTTGAACTTTTTTGTTTTTCAGGACAACAGCGTTAAAAAAAAATGTAAATAAAATCCAGTCAGGAAGCTACTGTAAGATAAGTAAAAACAGGAATGTCATTGATATAAATGAATATTTTAGTTTTGCCCTGATCTTAGTTCATATATGAGCTCATATCACGCAAGGCGTTGGCTAAGTATGCTATTATACTTATTGTATAGTTTTATTTTATACACTCATTTTTATTTCATTCATTCATTCATCCATTTTCTAAGCCGCTCAATCCTAATTAGGGTCACAGGGAGGCTGGTGCCCATCTCAGCCGACTCTGGGCAATGACGGGGTACACCCTGGACAGCTCGCCAGGCCATCGCAGGGCCAACACTCACACAACCACTCACACTCACACCTAGGGGCGATTTGGAATTCATTTTTTTAATTAAAAATATATCTAAATGTTTTATAAAATACTTTACGATTAGCCTGCTGGTTAGCTGGAGGCCTGTTCCTTGCAGCAGGCTGACAAAGGTGTTTTTAGTGAAGGAAAAAAAATAAACAAAACATGTCTAATTACATATCTATTTCATTCTTACCGTGTGTTCTATATTTTGGTGCTTTTCTTGAAATAAGTCCAGGATTAACGCAACCGGCTTTAACGGATGGCATGCTAATTAGCTAGAGGCACTTCCAGGTTCCATGTGTACCCGTCCGGACACTGACATCACATCAGACAAAACCGAGGGCTGGAGGACTCTTTCTGGCAGCAAGCCAATAAATTATGTTTGCCTAGCTAAGCTAAAGAGTTCTTCTGGGCGAAGGCGGGGTACACCCTGAACAGCTCACCAGACCATCGCAGGGCCATCATACACACATACACACACACACACACACACACACACACACACACACACAAAAAAAAAAACCCCATTCGCACTCACACTAAAGGGCAATTTCGAACAGCGTGTGGGCCTAATTTGCATATCATTCTACCATGGGAGGAACCCAGAGTGCCCTGAGGAAACCCAAGAAAGCATGGCGAGAACGCCCTCGCCGAGCCCATGACTCACACCCAGGATCTTCTTGCTGTGAGGCAGATGTGCTAAGAGTACACTACTGCCACCAAAGTACATTCTGTTGTATTTAAATATGTAAAAAATCGTAACTCCTCGTGACGGCACAGTGGCATAGTGCGTCTTAGAGCAAGAAGGTCTTGGGTTCGAGTCTGAGGCTTACCGAGGGCGTTTCTGTGTGGAGTTTGCCTGTTCTCGATGAGGTTGTTTGGTTGGTTTCTGGGTACTCCAGTTTCCTTCCACAGTCCAAAGATACTCACATTAGGATAACTGGATGTTCCAAAATGCCCCTAGGTGTGAGTGTGAATGTGAATGTGTATAGTTGTGTGTGTGTGTTGTCCTGCGACGGACTCGCGAGCTGTTCAGGATGTCCCCTGCATTTGCTTAGAGTCGGCTGAGATAGGTTTCCTAATAGGTTTAAGTGGTTCAAGCACATACAGGACAATAATCAACCTGAGGACAGTAACAGTGACTTCACTTCATGTCTTCATCCCGAGGCTGATTCTTTTTCTGATTGAAAGTCGTTTCCCGCTAAACAAACTCAATTTTTCAGTATTTGTGGCAGTATTTACTGTTACACTCCCACCATGTCCAGCATAATAATGTTCCGCTGCTTGCCTTTCAGCATCTGTTTCCCATCCTGGAGATTTTTCTTCGCTTGACCTGAATATTTTATGAATGGGAAGCTTTCTCCCTCGAGTCAGAAAGATCACAAGCTCAGCATATGTCCAGTGCGGAGCCCTACGACCCTTAAACACAAAAAAACTCCACTTTCAGGCAGTCGTACACACACACACACACACACACACACACACACACACACACACACATATACCACAAGCTGCATTTCAAACACAGGCTGACCGTATGTGAAGTGTGAGAGCAGAAGAACTGGAAATAGTTCACAGCATGTTCAGTGCGAGAAGGATGAGAACGAAAGGCAGATGCGGAGTTGCGTAAAAGAGGAGCTACGACTCCTAATGAGCCTCTCTTCTGAGAGATGTCTTCCTGGAGAAGACAGACCACTCGGGTATCAGAGAGCGTTGGCGAGTTTGGCAGGGTTAGCCGCTACGCTGCGTATCGTTAGGTCCTGATGGAATTAAAGGCTGTCAGGACGAAGCGAGAGGTGACTCATGTGGAACGCAAATCAGGAACACCCCCAACCCGGCGCCTTCTTTTAAAAGCTTCACTCCAAGACTTCCTCTCGGCAAATACAAGCTTCCCTCGAAAAAACTAATTACCCCGTCTGGCTGCTGAGTGCGAGGTGTTATGCCAAACCTCTGGTGTGGAAAGATCAAGCATCTCTGACGATGCTAATTATCATCACACTACGGTTTCTATGCTCCTCTTGGCTAGCTTGCTGCCACCCCCCACCCTTCGAAAGTCGTCCCCCCCCCCCGAAAGTTTGCAGTGAAGTCTGAAGTCTCATCAGCATGTCATCAGTTGAATTTAACAAATCCCTCAGCTGCTTTCAAAACAAAATATATTTTTTCCTTTTTTCTTTTTCTTTTTTTTTTTTTTTTGCTAATGACGAGAATTTTTTTCAAAACTCAAACACTCAGATATCTGAGCAGAACAAAGCAGAGGAATTCAGAAGAGAAGAAGAGAAAAGAGTGTTACACTCTAATCACGTTGGCCTTCCCCTGCTGTCCTGACTTGGAAGACATAAATAAAGCCGAAGCGTCGTTTCCTTTTGTGTTTGGCGCCGAGCGTTCTGCTCTCGTGCTCACACGGCGTGACGAGCTGCGGGACGAGCCAGCGGGTTTTTTCGCTAAAGAACAATAGAAAAGTGAGGAGAAAGTTCTCGTGCTAAATGTACTGCATGAACACGAAGCCGTTTCCCTCTTTAATAGGCCGCGGCGGTAAGCAGCTTAGGGAGAAACAAAAGGCAGTCGCTGAACCTTTTCTACACATCACGCTGCCGATGCACTGAAATTTAATAGTGGGGGGAGGGATGGGGGATGAGGGGGGTGGGGTGTTGTTTAAAACAAGAGCGTTTGTGTTATTTGGGTAAAATTCATATTAAGCTTTATGAGCTGAAATGATGCGAAAATGTTTCATGTGAGGTTTTATTAATTGTTTCAATAAAAGTTCGGATTCAGTTCCTGTAGCGGAAGATCGGAGTGCATCATGGTCACACTCGTCCAGCAGGTAACTTTTGGAAGACAGTACACCACATGACATCACACTGAATACACCATACAGGACCGGTACACAGATTTTTGTCCGATCGTGTTTTACTTTGGACGTTAAACTTAAAGGAACACAGTCACAATTCTGCCTTCTTGAAGAAGAAGTTGCGAGCAGGCTGATGCCTACCTCAGCCAACATTAAGTAAAGGTAGGGCACACCCTGAACAGCTCGCCAGACCATTGCAGTGCTGATGATTGGCCCCATTAAGGAAGCTTTTGTTTTTTCCATGTGCTGGTTTATTTATTTATTTGTTTGCTTGCCTGATGGTTTATCGAACTGTTTTTTTTTTAGCAACTTTAAGCAAAAATAAATAAATAAATAAATAAATCATCTAGGGTGATTTGGAACAGCCAGTTAGCCTACTTTACATGTTTTTGGACTGTGGGAGGAAACCGGAGTACCCGGAGGAAACCCATGCAAGTACAGGGAGAACAGAAGTGCCCCAACCCCGGAAACCGAACCCGGGACCTTGCTGTGAGGCGAACATGCGAACATACTGCGCCACTGTGCCGCCCTTTCTGTGTTATTTTTAAAGATATCCTAATCCTATCCGTTTTTTATAACAGCAGCCGTTCTGCACGTGTCAGTTTATCGTAAAGCTAAAAAGGGAAGTCCTGAAGCCACTCTGCAGCAGGATCGGTTTTATCTACATGCTGTTAAGTCATTCTGCATTCATGCGGCGTTAAGAATACAAGTGCTGAACTTTACGGAACGGATACTGCAGTAATGCCTTCCACCAATCTTGTTAATCAGCTGCCAGGTTTATTGTTTCCCCAAAGGGGATTATCTCCATCGAAACCAAGGCACACAAGAGCCGTTCACTTCTGTTCATCAAACTCCTGGGAGCGAGCTGGAAATAAAACCGCCACGAGAAAAGAAATTAGCGAACCAGGGGACAGAATAGAGAGACAAGTCAGTCCGGTCTTGGCTGGAGGATAACGGCAGGTTGGGAGAGGGATGGGGGACCAGGGATGGTGACGGTGATGGCGACAGCTGGCTCTGATTTATTCCACAGTTGCATTACTCTGATAGATTAAGATTAAAATGCATTCATCAATTCGGTGGCGGACATAATGCATTATTGCCCAGGAGTAAACAGGGTGCAGGCACCCAGGGAATCAATAAGGATAATTAAAATGGGGAGATGTAACGGCCATTCCTCATTCGGCCTCAAACCTGTCAGACCACCAGCATGTGTGTGCGTGTGTGTGTATGTAAGTGTGTGTTTCAAGTTTGCCGTTCCCTTTACGCCACCTTTGCTGTTTTGCTTCTTTTGTTATGATTTTAATAATAATAAAATGACCTGACTTTACAATATGATGTAATCCTTTGGCGTATATACGGGACTCACCAACAGCAATTAGAGTTATCAGTCAGAAATGATGTCAAACAAATGTAAGTTCGGATAATTGGCTGTTTGTAATTGTACCTCTAGGTGTGAGTGTGAGTGTGAATGGTCGTGTGTGTGTTTGCTCTGTGATGGACTGGTGAGATGTTCAGAGTGTACCCTGACTTTTCCCAGAGTTGGCAACTCATCCTAGCACTCATAGTAGTGAACAAGCATACCAAGTTTGAAAGCCCCAGCTTCAGCGCATGGCAAGTAAATGTCCAGAAACTAAAGTGACAGACGGACAGACGGAGCCCATTTTTATAGCTCCCGATGGGCGGGAGCTAAAGAAGACAATGAGGTGCCCATACAGGCACCATACAGTGTATTATTTCCTCTCCCAATTCATTCCTTGTTTGCTCCGAGTACATTTGCCTCCGAACCTCAAAGCGAAAACCTGTCTTTGCTGATCAAGCCTCTTGTTTAGATTTACCCAGAATTCCTTTCCCCAGAAAAAAAAATCTCATTTTCGTTTAATATGATGAGGTCCAACATGTCCCTGTTCTTTGTGGATGGTTCCCTCCACGTCTCAGTAGATTTCCAGTCATCTCCTTTACCTGCTCATCATTTCTTAACCTGAAGGCATTCGGAATCCTTCAACACTATCTTCGGAAAATCCACTTGTCTTCCATGAGACTGAACATGCACATGGGGTTCCTTGAAGATTTGCTGCGTGTAAAGTCGATTAAATGAAAGCGCTTTTGCATAACATCGCTCCAGGCTCCGTGTGCCGCGGTCTACCTGGAGATTCTCGTTCTAATTCCTTCCGTCTCTCCCCATTACTCTCTCTCTCTCTCTCTCTCTCTCTCTCTCTCTTTCCCCTACAAAACCCATTTGTCTCTCTCTCTCTCTGTCCTCCTTCTACGTGTCCTTTCATTATCTCTCTGATGAGTTCCAGCTCCAGCAGTAAAATAAGCCTCATAGATGTTAATTACACTCGTGGGTCTAGCAGCCAGGGGAAGGGTCGAGTCGTCTGAGCCTTGGCTCTGGAGGGATCCGGTTCCATCCCGACCCTGCAGATCTAACACACTCATAACGTGAACATCTCCCTACATCACAGCTCAGCCTCCGCCAGACACAGATAACACATACAAAACCTTGTTATAGCTCGTAGCGGCGGGCGCAGGGCCAGACGATGCTGCCTCAAGCAAGGCGTCTGTTCAATTCTAATTTAATCCTTACACCTGAGGCCTTTAATAAGCTCATTCAGTCTGTGTGTTTGCTTGTTTGTTTTTAGCTCCCCGCTGTCTGCAAGGCAGGCCCTGATCTTCTCCAGATATCACAGAGCTCTAACAGAACGTCTGACTTGAAACAGGACTTCAGACGTGGCAGGCTACAGAGCTTCACTTGGAGGAAATAAGATACCCTGTATATGATCATGTGACTTCAAATTGTCTGTGACCTTTCACATCCAGTGTTGGGAAGGGTTCTTCGTTTGTCCCTGTTGGGGAACCATGGGAAATATTTCAGCAGTATTTCAGAAGAATCAGTTATCCAAGAAATCTTCAGGAACCCCCCTGTAAAACAGTACTGTGTTTCCTTCCCTCTTTATGGAAGGTTCTTTCCACTGCAGGATGGTTCCCATTCCGTTTCAGGATGATGTTCTTTGTGAATGGTTCATTCCATTTCTCAATAGTTCCTCTGATTTTTTGCTGGTGTTGTTTGTAAATGGTTCCTCCCATTTCTGGATGGTTCCTCTCATTTTTTGCTGGTGTTGTTTGTAAATGGTTCCTCCCATTCCTGGGTGGTTCCTCTCATTATTAGATGGTGTTTTTTGGTCAATGGTTCCTCTCATTCCTGGGTGGTTCCTCTCAATTTTGGATGGTGTTTTTTGTCAATGGTTCCTGCCATTCCTGGGTGGTTCCTCTCAATTTTGGATGGTGTGGTTCCTCCCATTTCTGGATGGTTCCTCTCATTTTTGGATTTTATTTAATTTTTTTGTAAATGTTTCCTCCCATTCCTGGATGGTTCCTCTCATTTTTGGATAGTGTTGTTTGTAAATGTTCACAAGCATGCTCTGTCTAACTTGAAGACGAAGTTGAACTTGTAATGATGTAATTAGATCCAGGCGTTAGACCTATTGGAAAGTTCCTGTCTATGTAAATGTGATGATTATCGTATATTACTTAACTTCAGTACAATTCCCATAAAGTCTCAAATGTCTAGTAATAATAACATAAACAATATATACAGTAGTTGACGAGTTGATGACACCTGTATCGTGCATGTGACATTAGTGCTAAAGTCCACAGACTTTGGCTTGTAAGGATACACACTTAACAAAATGCAGATTCAATTTCGAAAATCCGAAGAAAATAAAATGAAGAAAAAAAAAAAAAGAAAGATAAAGATAGAGATAAAATAATTCAGAAAGATAAAACACGTAAAACAAAAAAGACAAAATGAACCTCATGAGCCCAATTTCCTTTTGAGTGACATATCCAAACACTAAAGGCTTATTATTCTAAAATTACAATACGGATAGTCAATTATTTAGTGCCAGCTGACAGGAAACCAACCTTTAAAGTTTAAATTAAAGGGAAAAAAAAATTCCTCAAGTTCAGAAACTTCAGCTGAGAAACTCATCATGAAGAATAAAACTTGGCGCTAAAAGTCTTTCCAAAAAGAAATTGGAAATTAAATCATGTTTTTAAGATAGATATCCCAAGAGATTTATTATTACAGAATTATTTTAAATTCAAGCATAATTATTATTATTTTTATCCCCACCAACATGGAGTGTCGAGAGGGGTCCGTTCGTTCATCACACATCATTGCTGGTCATCAGTTTGTCGCAGGACCTCACTCACTCACACACTCATTCACTGAACCGCTTAATAGGATCGCGGGAACGGTGGAGCCTATCTCAGCCGACCCTGGGTGAAGGCGGGGTACACCCTGAACAGCTCACCAGACCATCGCAGGGCCAACACACACAACCATTTTCACTCATAATCACACCCAAAGGCAATTTTAAACAGCCAGTCAACCTAATGTGCATATCCTTGGACTGTTGGAGGAAGCCGGAGTACACGGAGGAAACCCACGCAAGCACGGGGGAGAAGCAAGACGATTGATAGGTTGGGCATTGTCTAAACTCTTCTAGAAGTGAAACTTTTTTGAGGTAAATGACGTTGGAAAGCACCTCGACGGCATCTCGAACGTTTTCACTCCAGCCTTCCTGACATTTCCGTCAGTCTCGTTTCTATTTCCGTACGCCATGTTGTTGTTTCCCTGGGATCTGCAGCACTCCCGTGACGTTCCTGGGGACCTCGGGCTCCATTAGTCTTTCATCTCAAAGCTCCCTCGCATCCCATAATACCCCAGCCCGTCTCTGAGGCTTTATTACAGACGGCCCTTTGGAGACACGTTCTGATTATTTTACTTGAAATGCCACGGAGGAGCGTCAGGAAGATGAACACGACTCCACCTCCAAAGACCTCTCTCTCTCTCTCTCTCTCTCTCTCTCTATTTTTCTCTTTCTCATTGCCTTTCTCTCTCTCGCTTTCTCTCTCTCTCTGTTACTCTCCCTCTCACTTTCTTTCCCTCTTTCTTTTTTGCTTTCTCACTGCCTCTCTCTCTCTCTCTCTGTCTCTTTCTTTCTCTTTTTATCTGACTTTCTCTCTCTCTTTTTCTCTCTCTCTCTCTCTCTCTGTTTCTTTCTGTCTTTTTTACTCTCTCTCTCTTGCTCTCTCTGCCTCTCGTTCTCTGTCTATCTGACTTTCACTCTCTCTCTTTCTGTTTCTGTCTGTTTTTCTCTCTGTCTCTCTGTCTCAGTCTCTCTCTCTCTTGCCTATCTCTCTATCTCTCTCTCTCTCCATCCCTCCATTCCATCCCTCCTTTTCTTGCTTTTTCTCTCTTGGTCTTTACCTTTCTTTTTGTATCTCTCTGTGTCTTTCCTTCTCACTGTATGTCTGCCTCTCTCTCTTTCGCTCTCTGTGTCTCTCTCCCTTTCGCTCTGTTTCTCTCTTTCTCTCTCCCTCTCTCTTTCTCTCTCTCCCTCTATCTCTTTCGCTATCTCTCTCTCCCCCCTCTCCCTCCCTCTCTCTTTCTCTCTCTCTCTCTCCCCCTTTCTCTCTGCTTATTCTTTGTGCTGCGTAAACACAGCCGTAGTTCTACTATAAAAAATTCTCACTTTTGTTCAAATATATATTTTTTCTTTTCTTTGATGTGAAACGAGTAGTTTATTTAAGACGTGTGGAAGGAGTCTCTGGTGTCCGTGCTTTCTTTTTAAAACTTAATTTATTTATACAGTTTCATTCAAAGCATCTTGCAAGAGCCCAACAAAAGCTCAGTGATGGTCCTATTTTTTTAAATTATTGTTTTAGCTTCCAATATATATATATTTTTTCCTTAAAAGCCAGATTACATTTTTAAAATCACAAATATTTCACAGTGTGCAGTGATCATTTCTCTCTGCTGCGTGTCCAGAGTTTTATAGCCATCAGTTTATTTTTCACAAAGTTTACACTACATGGGTTCTTGCTAACAGGACAAGCAGCATATTTTTTTTGTTTGTTTGTCTTACTAACTTCAGAAAAGACACATATACAGAGAGAGAGAGAGAGAGAGAGAGAGAGAGAGAGAGAGAGAGAGCGAGAGCGAGAGCGAGAGGGAGAGAGAGGCAAGTCAAGGAATGAGTTATAAGTCTTTCCAGAGTGTTGTATAACACATTTGAACCCAAAGTGCAAAATTTTTGTTAATAGTGAAGTTTTTGGGTTTAAGAGGAAAAAAGAATGTAGGATGTACACGCTGTTTGATAAGAGGAAATTATTTAGAAATTAATCAGGTGATGATTCAACTTCATCAGTTCATCCCTCCATAACTGATTTTTCTAGTATAGCACCACAACACAGTGTGTTTTATTCCTTATTCCTCTCTCTCTCTCTCTCTCTCTCTCTCTTTCTCACTCTCTCCCTCTTCCTCTCTCTCTCTTTTTCCCCCTCCCACCCCCCACCTCTCTCTCTTTCTCTCTCTCTCTCTCTCACACACACACACTGACATGTCCACATCCTCCAAGCAAAGTCAAGTCACCCTTGATTAGGTTTTTGCAGGTCTGTGAAAATGCCCCTTGGGTGTGTGCTTGGTCATGTGTGTGTGTTCATTTAACATGGTAGGATATTAATTCATTCTTTCGTCACATCTCTCCTCTTCAGATCTCAGTCTTTCAGCTCGGGTATCGATCTTCCTGTTTCAGATTCTCTGTTGATTCTGTGGATTCGGTGTAATTTAGTTATTGTGTCATTACGGCTCGACGCGGCCGCTTGGGCTGTTTGGTCTGGCAGTGAGTCAGACACAGAGTTTTTTGGAGGGGGGGGGGGGGGGGGGGGGGGGGGGGGGGGGGGGGGGGGGGGGGGGGGGGGGGGGGGGGGGTGAGGGGGGGGGGG
>JBCNYH010000016.1:20072045-20085200 GCA_039654325.1 Tandanus tandanus | reverse complement strand
GCAACAGAGAGAAGAGTCCATTGTTGGGATGGCTGAGGTCCTTCGTTATCTTCCTGGCCTTGGTCCAGCACCGCTTGGGCAGAGTACACCCTAGACAGCTTGCCAGCCCATCGCAGGGCAGAAACACGCTGATGGCAACCCAATGGCCTACTCTTTACGAACGACCATGCTGACAATATGACAGTAATATTGTCTAATAAGCTCCCACACGGAGCACCATTGATAAGGAAAAAGCGACTAATCATTGAATTGCTTTTGGAACATCAAGAAAAACCTACAGTGAATGTCTGTCTCTCCATCCTTCATCCTTCCATTGGAATGCTGTGTTATTCTTTGAAAATATAATATCTCGACAAAGTAAAAATGTAACATTTTTTTTTTTTTTATAGAGGAGAGTGATATAGAGAACAAGTGGTGTATAATAGTCGGGTCACGTGATGTGTCGTTGTCATTAATGACGTGAAATAAAGAACTAATGATATTCTTGTGTTATTGAAATGTTCTCTAAAGCTACAGTATCTAAATGGTGTACTTAAATCTACTGTGTTTTTATTTTTCACAGTTCTGAATCAACCAGTTTAATTTGACTGTTGTATAACTTGGTAGTTCAGTGGTTAAGGCGCTGGAAACCGAAGATCACAAGGTCTTTGCGTTAAAACCACCAAGCTGCCGCACGTTGGCCCTTAAACCTCTTAGCTTCAGGGGAATTAAATCACGGTTAACCTTGTGCTGTGACCCCAAGTTGTTCAAAGCCAGATTATGCAAAGCGAAGTATTTCTGTAATGTACAGAATATATGATAAATAGAGGCTTTTTGCTTCTTCTGTTAGAGCCAAAACTTTAAAAAGTCGACCTGATCACCTGATGTTTACATAGATGACCATTTTACTGGATCTATAGCAATAGCCTGCAGGAGTTCCCTTGGGGTTCTCCAGTTTCCTCCAACAGTTCAAAGGCATGCATATTTGGTCAACTGGTAACTGATTCCTGGGCTCGGGGCGTTTCTGTGTGGAGTTTGCATGTTGCATGTGCTTGTATGGGTTTCCTCCGGGTACTCCAGTTTCCTCATACAGTCCAAAAACTTGCACAGTAGGCTAACTGACTGTTCCAAATCACCCCTAGGTGTGAGTGTGAGTGTGAATGGTTGTGTGTGTGTTGGTCCTGCGCTGGCCTAGCGAGCTGTTCAGGGTGTGCCCCGCCTTCAACCCAGAGTCGGCTGAGATGGGCGCCAGCCTCCCCACAACCCTAATTACGATTAAGCGGCTTAGAAAATGGACGAATGAATAAATGATCCTCAAAATAAGGAAGAGTGGGAACAGTATGGTAGACCATGCACACACTCCAACTAATAGAAAGTACTATACTGTACTTTAAAAGGTGCAGATGCTCTGTAAAAGAATGATCACATTAAGTGTTCATCTTTATAGCTTCCGTTTGTAATTTTAACAGTGATATGAGAGACCTTGGATCTGATCGGACCTCATGGAGCTCTGTGTACCATTGATGGTTCTCTTGTGCAGTTAGGAAATGAACTGTATTTTTGGAGCAATCTGAACCCATCCAAGCGTGTGTGTGTGTGTGTGTGTGTGTGTGTGTGTGTGTGTGTGTGTGTATGGGAGGGGTGGTTCCTCAGAGTACTGACCTGTAGAGCAGATGGGAAGCTGGAAGTGGAATATAATAAGTTAATAATGCCGGCTCTATTTATCTGTGGTGCAATCTCAAGTTACAGATGCAGCAAAGATCAGTGAAATGATTCACATGTTGATCAAATCATTCTTGGATGTTCTTGAGCTTCTGATCATAATTTTCTTATACATCCTCCTCTTCTTCTTCTGAGCAGCACAGTAGCACAGTGGTTATCATGTCCACCACACAGCAAGAAGGTCCTGGGTTCAAGTCCTGGGCTCGGCAAGCGCATTTCTATGTGGAGTTTGCATGTTCTCCCCATGCTTGTGGGGGTTTCCTCCAGGTACTCTGGTTTCCTCCTACAGTCCAAAGACATGCATGTTAGGCTTACTGGCTGTTCAAATTGCCCCTACATGTGAGTGTGAGTAGCTGGTTGTGTGTGTGAGTGTGTGTGTTGACCCTTAAATGGACTGGGGGGCTGTTCAGGGTGTACCACGCCTTCTCCAAGAGTCAGCTGAGATAGCCTCCAGCCTCCCCATGATCCTAGTAGGATTAAGCGATTCGGTAAATTAATTCTTCCTTGACTTCTTCTTCTTCTTTCTTCTCTCTTTGTAAGCTGTGGTTAACACAGACTCACTACACACATGCACACACCCACGCTGAGACAGATGGAGTGTGTTCCTGTGAAGTATGAATCTTTAAAAAGCCCAACAAGCGCCACTCGAGAGCAAGCGATGAAAGTTTGATCAAAGTTCATGCTGTTGTCACAGTGATTATCCCGGATCAAATGAGCAGTGTGGGGTCGGAAGGAGGATTTTTGTCACACACAAACACACGCGCACACACACACACACACACACACACACACACTTAGCCGGACACACACTCTAGCTGGCACTGAGCAAACAGCTGGAAGAAGAGGTTCTCCATAAGCAGAGCTGGTCATCAGCAGTAGAGCTCATATCACCACTTTAGGCACCGAGCAGGAACAAAAAGCTCCATATGCAAATGAGCCCCAGTCAGGCCTTTTACAGCAGTGTTTTAATTAACCTCCATTTGCATAATCATTAGGTTACACTCACTGTTAAAATAATGCATAATAAGAGACATTTCCAATGTGTCAAAAGTCTGGCCCTGGGGTTCATTCACACACCCGCACACACATACACACAAATACTTAGGATGTGTCAGCGTGGCATTAAAATACAGCATGAAGAGTCTCATGGCACAGAAGGTTAAAGGTCAAGCGTTCTCGCTAAATATCAGGCTAGAATTCAGCAAATGGAAACACTGAAGAGGAATAGTGCTAGTTCGACTTTGAGAGAAGGGGGAAGAAATCGGCATGGACATCGTCATCTTCCCCATCCTCAGGGCTCATGGAGGCAGACACCAGACCTCTAAACCCTCCAAAATTTGCCGGAATGGCCACTGAATGGCCATGCTAACCGCAAATACGGAACGTTAGAACTTAAGGTTAATCTGAGCTCTGATTTTGCTGTGAAAGCAGAAATCTTTCCCAGTGATGCTGTAACTGTTGGATAATTGGAGATGATGACATGCAGTCTAGATATCTGACAAGCCAACATGGAATCAAGTTTATAAATAGTGCAGGATGCATCCAAGAAATTAAATTTGAAGGAATCGTGTTCCCAAGTTCATCAAGATGCTCTACGGTGGTGCATCAAGGTCTGTTTCGCCGTACTACGATTCCCACATTCTATCACTATTGGCGTCAAACCGTAATACTGTATTGTATCTTAACTTACTGCTACACCCTACAGCCTACAGCCCTTCACTATTGAATGGACCACTCTGAAAACCTGAACAGCTGAGAGCATTCCACCGAGGACACTGGTACAAGACACAAGACTGTGAACATCATCTATCGTCCTCAACCTTCACTATGATCAGCCTGCAACTGCCATAACGTCGCCGGCCCCAGATACAGATACTCTCCTGATTAAGAGAGTTTAGCCAAGTTACTTAAGCGAACTCAATCTGTACCTGTGTAATTGCTACATTTATTGGCTCACCCTTAATAAATTGGTAAACCGACTTCCCTTCCCTGCCTTGGACCATTCTGGAGCTCGCACCAGTCCGTCACATTTTCTTTTAGGCTTGAACACATAAACATATAAACACACACACACACACACACACACACACACACACACACACACACACACACACTTTTAAATATAAGGGTGTCTATCTCCATCTCCCCAGTGCCATCCCTGCCTTTCTGATTTCTCTTATTTCGGCTGTAAATAGAAGAGACTTTGAATTGCCTGTAGGTTGTTAGCATATGCTTAAGGGCAAAATGTGAGTTTGAAGCTAGTGCTCAGAGATGCCCCACACACACACACACACACACACACACACTCAGAAAGTTAGCTTTCCAAAACACACTTCTGACTTGGTTAGAATTCATGAAGTTCTATGTTTTTCATCAAAGCAGATCCGCGGCATATTTGCAATCAATTTCCCTCACCCGCACCACCAGGCGGATTTTCAAGATCTGATTATTTTATTATTTATATTTTTACTTGTGCTTTGTGGATAACACATTAAGCAGTAGCGCTGCGGGGCTATTTAGATTTTATGATCTTTTTTATGTACGGAATTAATTTCTAAATTGAATAACTCGCGGCCGTCTGCACAGGTTTGCTCTCATAATTAAACCGCGCTTTCTAAAATAAACCCTCGCTGGCTCAGGGGCCCTCCTCGGCCCCTTCATTAGCATGAGAATGGAACTCTTATCTGATTGGATATTAAATTACTCCAGCCTCGTCATGACACTGGAGCAAGCCAATCGTCCCGGGGTCAACGCTGCAGGTAACCGTGACAGCCTGTTACCAAGGTGATTTGTACCTCTTAATGACCCATAGTGTTAAATGGAGCATAGGTGGACGGTGGCGAGAATGAAAGTGTCATCTAATTTGGGACTAATTTGTTGCGGCGGACTGTGGGCACGTGTGAAAAAAAAAATAAAAAATAGCGATTTCGTTTTAAATGACTCCGGCAGTGATCAATGTGGCATTAGTCATATTGATGAGGGAATCGACTCGAGTGAATGATGGAGCACGGAAAGCTCATCTGCCTTCACCCCTGTACCGGTATCAATTAAATTCACATCATTGTCACTAAATGTTTTATTACAAGACTCACATTAAAACGACATTAGCACAGTCTGACTGCCCCTCGAAAAATCTACATCCTACATCTGTGTATATCAAATACTAATATTCTCTGTTCAGTGCATATTTGTGAAAAATATGTTAATTATTCTGATATTATTTTCAGTACTGAAGAAAATCAAAAGATTACACACAGTATATTCATATTTATTCATTTGCTGAATGGCTTAATCCTACTAGGCTCAAGGGGAGGCTGGAGCCTGTCTCTGGGAGAAGGCAGGGAACATCCTGACCTGCTCCCCAGACCATCACAGGGCCAACACACACCCAGCTATTTACACTTACATGTAGGAGCAATTTGAAACAGCCACTTAGCCTAATGTGTATGTCTTTGAGCTGTAGGAGGAAACCAGAGTACCAGGAGGAAACCCATGCAAGCACAGGGAGAACATAGAAACTCCACACAGAAGCTTCCCGCTGAGCTCGGAACTTGAACCCAGTACCTTCTTGCTGTGAGGTAACCACATGCTAACCTGTACACCACTGAGAAGAATTCATTCATTCATTCATTTTCTAAGCCACTTACTCCTAATTAGTGTCGCAGGGAGGCTGGCGCCCATATCAGCCGACCCTGGGCGAGGGCGGGGTACACCCTGAACAGCTCGCCAGGCCATCGAAGGGCCAACACACACACAACCATTCACACTCATACTCACACTCACACCTAGGGGCAATTTGAAACAGCCAGTTAGCCTACTATGCATGTTTTTGGACTGCTGGAGGAAACCGGAGTACCCGGAGGAAACCCACAGGGAGCACACAAGCATACAATTCAAGCTCCATCCACAAGCGCCCTCGCCGAACTCGAAACACGAACCCAGGACCTTCTTGCTGTGAGGTAGCCATATGCTCACCTCTACGACATGAGAATAATATAAAGATTTTAAAACTTTACAAACTATAATAACACAACAACAGCAAATCTGTGTTATATTATTTTTGACAATTAGTACATGGAAGCAGTTTTTTCCCAAAACAGTCTCATTGGCTGTAATTAATTCTCCTGTGTTTTAATTGCAGCTGCCATAATAATCATGGCCGAACTCCATCATGATCTGAAAGCTTTTTCTGCTCAAATCTACAGGCAAATCACGATGGCACACCTTTTGATGTTTCCTGCCTTTCTTTCAGACTTGGCATTTAAAAAGAAAAAGGGAAAATCCATCCCTTTGATAATAGAAGCAAAGGGATTTTTATATTCTAATGGGAGCTTACTGTTTCCTAGCGTGTGAAGACGTGGATCAGTTTCTCAGAGTTAAGCTGGATGCAAAGCCACAGACAAATGGCCTACTCTGAAATACGAACCGAGAGCCGCTCCAATCACGGCGAGACCGGAGAATAAAAATAAGAGGAAAGTTATCACAGCCCTCAAGACTGAGAAAAAGTGATGAAGATCTGATTGGAGGGCAGAGTGATTCCAATCCTGTGCAGCTGATTGAGATCTCTAACAGATTCCTGATGAAGGTATATAAAAAAGTCTTTCACTCGAAGTAAAAGTAGGACAGAATGTAAAGGTGCAGAAAGAAAAGCAGATTCTTACGTTTTAGCCACTAGGGTCGCAGAGAGCCTGGAGCCTATCTCAGCCAATTATGGGTGAAGGTGGGGTACACCCTGAATATTGCAGTCCATTGCAGGGCCAACACAAACAACCATTCACTCACACACTCACACCTAGGATGAATTTGGAAAAACCATTTAGCCTAAAGTGCATATCTTTAGACTGTAGGAGGAAACTGGAGTACCCGGAGGAAACCCATGCAACTATGGGGTGACCGTGTAAACTCTACACAGAAACGAACTTGCTGAGCTCAGAACTCGAACCCAGAACCTTCTTGCTGTGAGGTGCATATGCTAACCACTACGCCACCGTCGCGCCCTTTGTCTTCTCAACCAGGGTGTATTCCCACCTCTTACCCAGATCCACCAATAGCCTGACTATACCCTGATCTATACACTGACTGATTGCCTTATTAACTCATAGTGGTCTGAGAGTCTGTGCAGGCTACTCAAATAATTCAAACAACTCAAATGAACACTCTTGGTGAGGACTAAAGCATCTTGGAAAGCAGATCTAGAGGCGCATAGACTACAACTAATTTTCACCTGACCTTTTCCCAATATTCACCCGGACACTTCCTATTATGGTGCACTCGGTGATCTCCAAACCGTATTTCTTGAGTTTGAGCAAAAATATCTTTCACAGCTGAACCCCTTTTTCCCTCTGCAGAAAGTCGTAACCCCCCTCACTCTGGCCATCATGATGGATGTGAGGTTACTACATGTCATTGGAGCAGATCTGCTGTAAATTGAGGCAGACAGTAAATACTTGAAGGAATACACAACGCTACATGAGTCAAAGGTTTTGAGTCAAGAAAGCAACCGGTTTGTACAGGAGTCTGTAATGGAATCGTTGACAATAAGGAGGCAGCAGGTGTCAAATCCAAGGTTAGGCTTGAGTCATGGTGCTACAGCAGAACACCCGTTCCCTCTCACCTGTGCATACCTAACTGCCTCGGATATTCTTCTACAAGAAAGGAAACTCTACGAGGTCTTCTTTCAAGGCGGAATGACAAAGAGCACAGCATGACAAAAGAGTACTGAGGCATCTGTGAAGATTTTTCAAAAATTCATAAATGGGAAATAAATTTTTCTTTAACAGGCAAAGCAAGCTCACTGGTAGGACAGTGATGACTGCTGTTGGATGGTTAGTGCTAAAATGCTCGGCTTTGTGCAGTACTTGGATTGGATTCAACCTTACTTTGGATAAAAGCATTTGCCAAATGTCTACATGTAAACCGGCACATTTCTTCCAACTATCAAAGGATGAGGAATGAGCACTTAACTCCTGAGAATAAACGTTAGCTTAAAAAAAGCAGAAGGTAAAATTAGCAGGTGTTAGCAGAGTAAAGGACTTATTCTGTTCACATTCCTGAAGGTTCTGGAATGGGTAGGACTCTTGTCCATCACAGAGCAACACTCAGCAATCTACTGGTGACTCAGAATAGCCAGGTCATCTACTGGAATGTTTTGGGGAGGCTGCAGGAACTTAATAATCTGGAGGATTCACTTATTTGTCAAACTGCTTAGGGGGTGATTACACTAGAGGTGTGATAGAAAAGTGACTGACGCAAATGGCAATTCGTGGCTGTCGCTTTTAATTTTCAAAATGTTCTCAAATTCGTCTTGGGACATTTGTGGCATCGCATTTCGGTCGCCTGGTTTGTGAACTCATTGCAAAAAATTTCAAACATGTCTGAAATTTCCACGAATGTCACAAAGCGAGGCTATGACGCAAAGTCGTCTCAAGCTCTTCAGTTTTGGTTTTGGTAAATTTATAAAAAAACTAAAATTTTAAAAATAAATGTATAAATGACTTGCGCTCATTCTTGATTTTAAGGACCTGGTCTAAAATGTCTGGGTTTAATGAACAATAAGAGAATTTTAGAAGGGTTTTTACAACTAAATGTTGTAACCACAAAAATTTGTACCAAGTAATTTAATGTTTATGTTAATTTCAGTGGTTAAGGCTCTGAATTACTAATCTGAAGGTTGGTGGTTCAAGCCCCAGTCCCAGCAACCTGCCACTGTTGGGTCCTTGAGCAAGGCCCTTAACCCTCAGTTGCTCAATTGTATAAAAAATGATTAATGTAAGTCTCTCTGAATAAGGGTGTCTGGTAAATGTAATGTGCTTAATAATGGTTTAAATTTAAATAAAACATCCCATCAAGTATCTTGGCATAATCTTACACTATCAGCTTCATAGTAAATAAAAGTAGGCTAACAAAATTATTTTGAGTATTAAAATAATTTTGGGGACATTGTGTCACCAACTCAATGTACTGAAATGTCAGCATGGTGTAACCACAAATCAAGGAGCCATTTTGTTAATATTGTTCATTATATCATGTGACAGGAAGTGTTATTATACAGAAGGACCCCTGACAAGCCTAGCAGCTGCAGAACAAACTTAGCTGCCCTCTTTTAAAGATGAGATAATTTGACATTTGTAGGGCGTGGTCACATATGCTTGGGTGTACAAGTCAAATCGTATGACCTCAGAAAAAGATTCAAAATTCATGATATATCTAAAAATTTGTATTTACTATAAAAATATGTATGAATTGTTCAGCCCAAAGCCACGTGCTTCCATACTTGTCTATGATAATGCCCGTGAAATTTGATTTTAAGCTGAAATGTTAATGAATCAGTTACTTTTGCACAATTGCTGGACATGAAGATACGTGTAAAAGGCCTAAAACTACAATAATTCATAAGAGAAATGTTATAAACATGAAAATTTACATCTGGGCAATAAAATTCTATCAATTTCTGCTTTTTCATAATTAATATAATATAATAGAGTTTTTTTCCCCCTATCAAACTGCACCAGAAAGGCGTTCATCTTACAAACAGCATTTCAGAGTTGCTAGCAGTTATTGCATGCAATACCAACAGCAAGCAATGCATGTATCGCGGCTGTGTGAAGTGCTGTTATGATGAAATTGAGTTTGTAGGTCCTTTGGAGGAAACTCTTTAAACTTGGCAGCAGTCGTCCAGGGAAGTTTTGTCTGTGGAAGGGAAAAGCTTTGCCAAATTTGCAAAAGTCATGCAAAGTGGAAAGTGAAGATCTGTTGGCTTTGCTTAACAAAAAACTTGATGCTTTAGCTAAGCACTAATTCAATTGGCTGTACCAAGTCAGAACGCTCAGAGAGCTGAAAGGAACACTACATGAGGATGAAGTCTGCGTTCATGTTGACTTATCTTAGATCTATGGTTGTAAGCTCAGCAGTGGAATTCAAGCTTTTCGCTTTGGTGGCAGCCGCAAGCAGGTTACAATCCACACCTGTGTAGTGTATGCAGCCTCATCTGCATACACTACACATAAAACCAACATGAACACAAAATATACATTTTATATACACTGCATGCTTTCAAAACATGATTTTAAAAGATTTTTAAATTTGTCCTGTGGACAACCCTCATTTGTCACTGACCCATACGCCATATTCCGTGTATTTTGTCATCATTCGTATTTTATTCGCAATTTGGTGGCGCTAAGGGGGTGATCACACTAGAGATGTGAGAGAAAAGCGACTAATGCAAGTAGATTTTTGGGAGAATTCTGAAATTCACATCAAGACGCTTTGCGACTTCACATTCAAGTGCACAATTTACGACTTAAAAGCGTACATCATGCAAAAGTCACGAAACGGTCGCGCAACAATTTTTGTGATTGAAAAAGCGAACAAAACACAAATGATTTACGACAGGAGATTCACTTTTTTTGTTTTTCGTCAAATATCTGCAAACCAATCGCAATTTACTCGCAAATTAGTCGCACGACTGATTCTCACAACTTTCTCTCACGCGATTCACATATTTAGGTCGCAAAATATCCACTTGCATGTGGAGTCGCAAAACATCTTGACGCGAATTTCAAAATTCGCCAAAAAAATAATCTATTTGCGTCACTCACTTTTCTATCGCACCTCTAGTGTGATCACTCCCTATATCCTAATAGGATCGCAGTGAGGCTGGAGTACCCAGACAAGCATGGGGATAACATGCAAACTCCACACAGAAATGCCCTCGCTGAGCCCAAGACTCGAACTCTTGCTGTGAGATGGATGTACTCACCGCTACGCCACTGTGCTGCCCTTATATAGTTATGATATACTGTGTATGAGTCGTCCCTGCAGGCTAGGCTGCATACGTACAGTAAAGGGTTAACTCTGGATTTTTACTGTACGTCCCTGCTTCTTTAGTTATGAAGCAGGATGTTTTTTTTCTTCCCTCTCTTTCGCTTTTTTCTTCCTGATAGGACTCTGAGGTGCTTTGGGATTCTGTAAAGGCCACAGTGATGAGAGTGAGTACAGTGATCATACATCCTGATCAGTGGGTATCTCCCCGGGCACACTCCACAAGCAGACAGAGGAGGAGAGAGCGAGCACTCGCCTAAGAGAGAGCGATGGCACTCTATAGCGCAATCGATAGACCCATGGCCTCAGACAGGACCAGGCTTTCTCTGGAGGGTGGATAGCTGAGCCACACACACACACACACACACTCATTCTCTTTCTCTCTCTTGCACATGCGGCACTCTCTCTCAGCTGAAGCACTCGGATCAGCTCTCTCTTTACCTCTCTAGGCCGCCGTTAATGGTAAGTGGCCACTCTGATAGATAAATAATAATAAAAAAATAAATATCTGACTTTAGCGGGCGTGTAATTACAATCAGCATCTCTCTTAATTGTGTGTGTGTGTGTGTGTGTGTGTGTGTGTGTGTGTGTGCATGTGTAGAGATCTACCTGCTAGAATTGATGTACATTTTTAACCAACTAGCAGATAAAACCCGGGAAAAAAAAGCTATATCCAACTAGAGTCACAGGGAGGGTGGAGTCTATCTCAGCCGAAACCATCTCAGAACCAACACACACACACACCCAGGTGCAATTTGGAACAGCCAATTAGCCTAATGTGCATGTCTTTGGACTGTAGGAGGAAACCCACCCAAGTATGGGGAGAACATGCACACAGAGACGCTCTACTCTACTCGCAAGCCAGGGACTCAAACCCAGGACCTTCTTGCTGTGAGACGGACGTGCTAACCACTTCACGACTGCGCCTTCCACTGACACTTTTATGAGCTTTCTATTTTCCCATGATGCCCCGTGTGTGATGGATGGAGGTGTTGCAGTCAGGAATAAAGTGTATGATTTTTTCTTTTCTTCTCCTTTCAGCGTGAGAAGTGAGTAAGGAACCTGTTCCACACAGCGCTGTAGTGTCTGCTCAGTCCAATCCCCCTGATAATCACTCTACTGATTAAAGATTCCCTGGGGACCGAAAATCTAGTCCTGGAGACGTGTATGTGTGTGTGTGTGTGTGTGTGTGTGTGTGTGTGTGTGTGTGAGAGAGAGAGAGAAAGAAATTCTTAATGAGCACAGAGTGTGTCTTCATAGATAAATGTCAGGACGAGTCTCCAGCTGAGAGCGCGAGAGACGTTCTGACAGGAGAGAGGAAGATCTTCAATAAATTCTTCTCTCCTCTTCTTCCCTTTTCCTTTTCTCTCTTTTTTCCCCTTCTTTTCTTTTTTCTTCTCTCCTCTTCTATTCCCGTTCCTGCTTTTCTCTTCTTCCCTCCTCATTATTTCTCCCTTTTCTCTTCATTTTCTCTTCTTTTTCCTTCCCTTCTTTCCTCTTTTCTTCTTCCCTTTTTCTTTTTCTCTTCTTTTTTCTTCTCTTCTATTCCCTTTGCTGCTCTTTACTTGTTCCCTCCTCATTCCCCCTTTCTTTTCTATCCCTTTCTGTTCTTTTTCTTTCCTGTCTTCTTTCCATTCCTTTACACTTCTTTAGTATGTATTCTTACTTTTTTCTTTTCCTCTCTCTTTCCTTTTTCTTTTCTCTTCTTTTTTCTTTTTTCTCCTCTTCTCTCTTTTTTCATCAATAATTCCATTATTTTATTTTCTTGTCTTATTTTCATCCTTTCTTCTCTCCTTCCTATTTTCTTGTTCTGCTTTACCATCCCATCCTTTCCTTTCTGCTCTTTCGTTCTCTCCTCTTTCCTTCATCATCATCCTTTAAAAAAAACTAATCTCACCTCTTACCCTCTCTCTCTCTCTGCTTCAGATCATTCCTTGATTCTCTCTCTCTCTCTCTGTCTGTTTCCTTATCTCCTCCCCAACTTAATCTCTCTCCCCCTCTTTTTTTCCTGATGGATAAATCCCCCTAGCATATGCAGACTGGTTATGGGGGCTATTTAGTTTTTTTTTCTTCTTTATGAGATAGACCCGGTTGTGAAAATGTCTGATGCTGCTACAAAGCCTGCAGTCCTACACAAAGATAGAATTAGATAGATAGAGAGAGAGAGAGAGAGAGAGAGAGAGAAAGAGAGAGACAGAGTAAGAAAAAGAACGAGGTGCACCCTAGTAGGCAGAAAGGCATTTGCTTTTATAGTGGTGGAAAAATGCCAATGCTGGAAGACTGTTCGGAGCAAACCTAAAGATCAACCCGAGAGTGAGTCATAGCAGAGGACAGAGAGAGAGAGAGTGAGAGAGAGAGAGAGAGAGAGAGAGAGAGAGAGAGAGAGAGTGTGAGAGAGAGAGAGAGAGAGATGAAATAGATCAGCAATGAATATTTTCCTCTCTGCATGTTTATAATGCATTCCTATTGATTCTCAGTCACAAAGCACAGAGCGCCCCATCCATCGTGTATATTTCTACTTTACCGCACACTGAGACACCAGAATGAATGTGTTTTGGCTCACATGCACACACACACACACACACACACACACACACACACACACACACACACACACACACACACACACACACA
>JBCNYH010000016.1:20039166-20050478 GCA_039654325.1 Tandanus tandanus | reverse complement strand
GTGAGTGTGAATGGTTGTGTGTGTGTGTGTGTGTGTGTGTGTGTGTGTGTGTGTGTGTGTGTGTGTGTGTGTTGGCCTTGCGGGGTGTCCAGGGTGTACCCCATCTTCGCCTCGAGTCAGCTGACTCCCTGCGACCTTAATACGAGGAAGCAGTTCATCATCCTAGAAATAATCTCAGCTAAAACTTTCCTAACTATACAAATTGCAAAAGGTAAATTTTTTGGATGCCATATTTAAATAAATAAAAAAGTTAAATCATGGGAAAAACACCAGTGGAATGTTTATTAAGTGTGAGAATGGAGGAAGAGGGCAGGGATCCCAGATTTCTGTCAGTGCTTTCAAAACACGTGTCAATCATTACAGATTCGCATTGTTATTACTGGTGATAAGGAAGCATTTTAGCTGGAATGCTAGCTCTGGACCTCCTCTGCAAAATGCATGAATGTTGTCAGGTGTGTTAACCTCAGTGTGACAGCATTCACATTCAGTTATCTGGAAGCATCCTGTGGAGATCTGAATCATCATGAATAAATAAAAGAGGCTACGGTAGGTACGGGGTAGCCACGCGACATTGAATCTCCAACATGGAGGAGCGATGGTTGTAGGGCGAGACGAGACACTTATTAATCCGGGAGAGTTTGCACATCGTAAGGCAGAAGGATAAGTCCATTCATTTTAGCCGCCATGAGCCAGAGGGATTGGGGAACTGAGGGGGGGTTGTTGTTGTTTGTGAAAGGTCACACATGACAGCGTTTTAAGCCTCTGACATAATGAGAAAGGAATGGACATGAGTGTGTGCGTGGATGCAGCACTTATTAAGAGGACAGGAACGAGGCCAGAGCTTCAGTGCTGCTTCTGTGTGTGAGTCAGATGGAGAGATAAGGTATGTGGGGTGGGATGGCTGGGAAAAGACAGCTTGTGTGATTGTGTGTCTTAAAGAATGAATAAGTGTGTGTGTGTGTGAGAGAGAGAGATAGAGAGAGAGACAGAGAGAGACAGCCTGTAGTCATGTAACAGCCTGTGACCTTTTCATTTCCACCATATGTGATTCTTGGTGTAGTCGGGCAGGAGCAGAGCTGACCATTACTTTAATGCACTCGCTCTTTCTCTCGCAAACAAATACAGCAGGTCGCATTTCGTTCCGCGGTTCATTCATCTGCGTGATGAAACGGTTTCAGCGCTCCAAGTCGAAACTTGCGGAAAGTTTTAATACGCCCCAGTGTTTAGCGTGGCTCGCTCGGGATTTAATAACCAAGTGATGAAGTTATTGCGTTTCGAGTCGCGGTACTGAAGCTTCTTATTAAATTTCATTAGCTTCCGTTAGCTGTAATTCAGAAATGAATTAATTAGGTCAGGCATGACGCACAGAGAGCTGGTCATTATCGCAAAATAAACCCCGACAGTGAGATCAGGTCTCGCATTATCCTTAAGGAGTTTAATCACATGATCCCTCAGCTTGCTGTATGTTATCCTGCTTAATACTCGTCTACTAAGCGCTTCATCACACTCAGATGAGGACCCAGAAGACTGCGGTTCAGGGGTTAGCACGTCCGCCTCGCAGCAAGAACGACCCGGGTTTCCTCCCACAGTCCAAAGACATGCACATTAGGCTAACTGGTTGTTCCAAATTGCCCCTAGGTGTGAATATGACTGTGAGTTGTTTTGTGTTTGTGTGTGTGTGTGTGTGTGTGTGTGTGAGTGTGTGTGAGTGTGTGTGTTAGCGAATGGATAGGGTGTATTCCGAATTTGCCCACTGTTAGCCAATATAGGCTCCAGCCTCCCTGCGACCCTACTAGTAGGATTAAGTGGTTCGGCAAATGAGTGAGTGATGAGTGAAATGTTCAGGGGTGAGACGGTGGCGTAGTGGTTAGCACATCCATCTTACAGCAAGAAGGTCCTGGGTTCGAAGGCCTGGGCTTGGCGATGACATTTCTATGTAGAGTTTACGTGTTCCCCCATGCTAACGGATACTCCAGTTTCCTCCTACAGTCCAAAGACATGCATAGTAGGATAACTGGCTGTTCCAAATTGCCCCTAGGTGTGAGTGTGAGTGTGAATGGTGGTGTGTGTGTGTGTCTTGGCACTGCAATGAACTGGCGAGCTGTCCCCACCTTCAGCCAGAGCTAAGATAGGCTCCAGCCTCCCCTTTTTTCTCTTTATATTTATTGATTTTTTTATCTGCTTACCAGCCGAGAGTAGAGCCGAGTCTCTCCGGACATGCTCCTGAATGATCACATGCTAGAACCTTCCCTTCTGATTTTTTTTTTGTTGTTTTGTTTTGTTTTCTTAGCAGTTTGTTCTTCCTCTGCTCTGTCTGAGCTGCCTGAAAATAAATAAGCGTCTCTTTCAGACAACAGCACTTTACTTACTTTAGATTCCTTGGTGTGCCAGTGTTAAGTTATATGGTTCGGCTTTTCTAGGTGAAAATAAACGCATTAGCTGCCAATAATTTCTTCCTTTCTAGACGACCCTGGAACGGATCCTCCACGATCGTGTTAAAACCTCAAACAAGCCTGCATGCGAAATCAGTCTTCACACATTCGGTCTGTGAAATTTCTACTCAACCCTGTGCGTCGTATTAACCTCAACCGGTAATAACTTTATAAATGAGATGGATTGAGCAAATCTAAATAAATAAATAAGCCCCGTTTAATGCTTTTCCTGTTAGTAGGAATATTATTAGTAGTTTTACACAAAAAAATACTCAGAAGCAATGTTTTCAAAAATTCATCAACACACAATCACGCATACTTTTTTTTTTCCTTTTTTTTTCTGCTGAGTGATGTAACATGATCAAACCTTCCAAAGGGTTTCCTCCTCTTGCAGCAGTTTCTCTCCACGCCATAGCTAAGTTAGCGCTTCTATTTTCTCACTCACTCATTTGCCAAATACTCATATTAGGGTCATGATGAGGCTGGAGCCTATCTCAGCCAACACTGGGCTAAGGTGGGGTACACCTTGAACAGCTCATCAGACCATTGCAAGGCCAACACACACACACACACACACACACACACACACACACACACTATTCACACTCTAATTTAATCTAATGAAATTAAATAAAGAGAAGCATCAAAGCTCTTAATTTATTTATTTTTTTTGTGAAAAAACTAATTATTCAATAGATTTTCATCATTCAGTGATTTCTAAGCCATTTAATCCTAATTAGAATCCCGGGGAGGCCGCCGCCCATCTCAGCCGACTCTGGGCGAGGGCGGGGTACACCCTGGTCAGCTCGCCAGGCCATCGCAGGGCCAACACTCACACAACCATTCACACTCACACCTACACCTTGGGGTGATTTGGAACAGCCAATTAGCCTAATGTGCATGTTTTTGCACTGTCGGAAGAAAACGGAGTACCCGGAGGAAACCCACACAAGCACAGGGAGAACATGCAAACTCCACACAGACACGCCCGAGCTGAAAATCGAACCCAGTCCTCCTTGCTGTGAGACGGACGTGCTAACCACTACGCCACCGTGCCGCCCAATATATTTTCAATAAAAAAATTAAATAAATGTGTCACAATTATTGGCATCCTGAAAATGATAGTGAACACTTGGAACTGAAGCATGCAGCATTTATTCAGATATACTGTCTTATTATTATTATTATTATTATTATTATTATTATTATTATTATTATTATTATTATATTTTATTTATTTATTTACTGAGTTAAGGGGTGCTATAATTTTAAGGGTACTGTATTTACAAGAACAGTACCATACTTGTACATACAAGTGTTGGACATTAACAAGTATATTATAATTGTAACTTGTACATATCTGATTTGAAGAGTTCTAACGGTACTTTAAGCATCTCTGTTCTTACAATAATCTATTAAAATGAGTACAACATTAATGACAAATTGCTAAGAAATGTAATTTTATGGTAGGAGATAAAGCTCTCACTTCATTTCTCAGCATGATCCACATCACTGTCTGTTTCATCACCCGAGGTGAAAAATCCCTCGCGGCGTTTAAACGCGACTCTCGTTATCATCTCTTCACTCCACTGATCTCTGTTCACGTTAACATCACTGAGAAAAAAAAAAAAAAGCTCTGAGTTCTTTCACTTCTGTTCCACAGGATACTTTTCTCTTTTTATTATCTTGTTATTACTAGAAGGTTCAGGAGGTCGGATTAAAGGTCGTCTGGAGCCTATCTCTGCTGACACTGGGCTAGGGCGGGGTACACCCTAAACAGCTCGCCAGGCCATCGCAGGGCCAAGACACACACAACCATTCACACGTGGGGCAATTTGGAACAGCCAGTTAGCCTAATGTGCATGTTTTTGCACTGTGGGAAGAAACTGTACTTTCCAGAGGAAACCCAAGCAAGCACAGGAAGAACATGCAAACTTCACACAGAAATGCCTGAGCCAGGGACGCGAACCCTTTGCCTAGGTACAATATAGACGCAAAAAAAATCACCCAAATAATGGATAAAAAATTATAATATTAAATAAAGAAAGAAAGAAAGAAAGAAAAATCAATGGTTGACCTGCTTTTGCTGCTCAAATTGTTAAAAAAAAAAGAAGAATCTCATCATGAGTGATTTACTGCCGATCTGCTGTCCATCACTGAACACATGGCCGCACCGTCTGCTGATCATTTCACCCACACACACACACACACACACACACACACACACACACACACACACACACACACACACAGTGAGTGCACCGTATATAGTGTATATACACACATATACATGAATCAAAGACTTAGAGCTGAGAGAGAGAGAGAGAGATAGAGAGATAGAGAGAGAGAGAGAGAGAGAGAGAATGCAGCAGGATTAATATATCAGTTCCACACAAACACAAACTTCAGCCTAAAGCAGTAGGAGTGTGTTAGTGTGTAACTGATGTAGTGATAATGAACTGGGACTGTTCACGGTCGGACACTTTGAGATACATAAATCTGCAGCCTCTCTGTGTGTGTGTGTATATATATATATATCCCGGCATTTATTCATTCATTCATTCATTTTCTGAACCGCGTAATCCTAATAGGTTGCTGGGAGGCTGGTGCCTATCTCATCCGACTCAGTACACCCTGGACAGCTCTCCAGACCAGTGCAGGGCAGAAACACGCTGACAGCAACCCAATGGCCTGCTCTTTACAAATGATAGCAATGGTTCTTAAACAAAATTTCCAATAATAATGGGATCAAGAAAGTATTCTGATTCTGATTCTGATGATTCCGACATGCCTCTCACCACAGACAGTGAGAGACATGGCTGGCCTTTGATAACCCAGTTAGCTGCACTGGGGGTATACCACTCTATATACTGTATATATATATATATATATATATATATATATATATATATAGGAGTGGTGCGATCTGATTGGCTTACAATCTCAGGATAATAGACATTAGCCACCTTTAAAGCTCAGGATAATGCTGAATTCGAAACGATAGACAAAGACTCACGGTTCGTCACGGTCAATGAAATCGTAGAAATGTAACAAAATGCCTTTCAACAAGAAAAACAAACAAACAAAAAAACAAAAGCAGAAAGAAAAAAAGCCCTCACAAGCTTCATATCCAAAGGAAAAAAAAAAAAAAAAAAAAAACCAACTTTATATGAACTTCGAATGAGTTTCAAAACATGCCATCCTGGAGCATGCATGGCCACCGTTAAAAATGTTAACAAACACGCCCCAAATCCATTCAGCCAAGCCCCAAATCCCTACAGCCAATCACCCAAAACCTAATGGAAAGACTTCACAGAAAAGTGGATTTAGGATGTGCTGGAATGTTATAAGGATACACTTATATGGACAACTTTGGAAACAGCACAGTGGCGTAGTGGATAACACATTTGCCTCGCAGCAAGAAGGTATTGGGTTTGAGTCCCGGGCTTGGCTTGGGTGTCTCTGTGTGGAAGTTGCATGTTCTTTCCGTGCTCATGTGGGCATCCTCCGGGTACTCTGGTTTCCTTTCACAGTTCAGAGACATGCACATTAGGATAATTGGCTGATCTAAATTGCCCCTGTGTGTGATTGTGAATAATAGTGTGTGTGTGTTCCAGTGCGATGGATTAGCGAGTGGTCCAGGGTGTACCCCGCCTATGCCCAGCCTCCCTGCGATGCTAATAAGACTAAGCTTTTCAGCCAATGGATGGATGGACGGATGGATGTAATAAATATTGGCACTTTTACTTTACTGTTAATTATTTTCCTCTCACAGCATGACAGCGACTTGAGGTTTGCACTATACAGTACATTCATGATGCTATAATGAAAGTAGTGCATTTATGTTCCTTTATGTACGAAAGAATAAAGATTATAAGGTCAAATTGTTCTGTAGCCCGTGTCAGCGTTTTTTTGTGTTTCTGTACAAGAG
The DNA here is from genome assembly GCA_039654325.1 of Tandanus tandanus. Classification (NCBI taxonomy): domain Eukaryota; kingdom Metazoa; phylum Chordata; class Actinopteri; order Siluriformes; family Plotosidae; genus Tandanus; species Tandanus tandanus. Next base: position 20,044,115 of record JBCNYH010000016.1, on the reverse strand, counting down.
AGATGATAATAAGCCACTTCATTAGCATTTTATAACAAAGAGGCCATCTGCTGAGTTTTTATCTACACCAAGATCATTCGGTACATTAATTTGTATCAGTGTTGGGGTTTAAATCGATTCTAACACTTGCGAGAGAAGAAGCCACTCTAATCTCTCATCTCCGACATTGTCTCACTTCAGTCAGTGCTTTTAAACCATAATCTCCGAACAGCGGCGATCACGTAGTGACGTACCATAAATACAGCGATTAGCAAAGCAGCTAATCCTCACAGGTGAGTCTCTACAAACCTTATCTGTACTTAGAGTAGTAAATAAATAAATAAATGAATGGATAAATAAATAAGTAATGCATGAACAAAATTTTGATTAGAAGGTAAAAGTTTTCGTAGCTGTTTGGGAAATAAACTTCGGTAACACTTTAGGGTACATTCCGCACACCTGCTATTAAAAACATATTTCTAAAGATTGCATAAATAGTTTATAAAGCAAAGCTGAATAAGGTTTATGTGAAAACATGTATTATGATATTGCAAGTGATATTTTATGCAGTTGAGTTGGTATAAGCAAGAGAAACCGATCACAACCAATACAGCAATGAGGAAATGAATACAAAGTGGTTGGTATCGGGGTGTTCGCAGATATCCTTCAGTTATTAATGATATTTTCTCGACTAAATTAATGTTGATCAGTAATTTGGGATCAGATTAGCTCTGATGCAATGATTTGTAATAATGCAATGATTTGCAAATATATTAAAAAAAAAATACATTAAAAACTGGATGTAATTATGCAAACTGCAAACTCCTCAACAGATTTCACCATCAAAGCTTTTTTTTTTTTTTTCAATAAAATAATAAACTGTATTAATTTGCAAAAAGGTAACAAAAAAGTGTTTGGAACTAAACTTTAATATTTTCCAAATCGCTTTATGCTACTTGGGTCGCAGGGAGGCTGGAGCCTATCTCAGCCGACTCTGGGTGAAGACGGGGTACACTTTGAACAGCTGGCCAGACCATCTGAGGGCCAACACACACACAACCATTTACACTCACACTCACACCTAGGGGCAATTTTGAAACAGCTAATTAGCCGAATGTGGGTGTCTTTGGACTGTAGGAGGAAACCGGAGTACCCGGAGGAAACCTACGCAAATACAGGGAGGAAATGCAAACCCCATCCAGAAACGCCCTCGCTGACTCAAACCCAGGACCTTTTTGCTGTGAAGCGGACGTGCTAAACACTATGCCACCTAACTACAATACGAAAACATTCATTCATCATCATTCATTTGCTGAACCAATCCTAATGAGGCTCACGGAAGGCTGGCGCCCATCTTAGCTGACTGATTGAGGGCGGGGTACATCCTGGACAGCTCACCAGGCCATCACAGGACCAACACACACACAACCAATCACACTCACACCTCTGGGTCATTTGGAACAGCCAGTCAACTTACTGTGCATATTTTTGGATTGAGGGAGGAAACCGGAGTACCCAGAGGAAACCCACGCAAGCACGGGGAGAACATGCAATCTCCACACAGAGATGCCTTAGCTCAGGAATTGAACTCAGGACCTTCTTGCTTTGAGGCGAATGTGCTAACCACTGCGCCACCGTGCCACCCTATTATTATTATTATTATTATTATTATTATTATTATTATTTCAGGAATGGAAAACACAACCTTTCGAAAGCCACGCCCTCTAATTTCCCAAGGTAGCTCAATGGCTCTCAGTTATTTCAAGGGAAATGTCCAGAACTCTTACGGGATAACGCCTGTTGACCCCTAAAAAGCCAAATATTGTCCATTGCCGTCCACCGTGATATGTGAGACCATGCTATATGAGACCGTCCTCTGTGAGAGTGTGCCATAACAAAATAGGCCCTATTTGTGCCCCTCATCCCCACCAACCCTGTATGTGATCCCATTTAAGGGTCAAATATAAACAGTTGCATGGATTCCCATGGGTTCATACCCTTTGAAACCCCCACCCACCTCCTCCATATTAAGGTTATTTCTTTTGCCATGATGTTAAACAGTGAGCAGGTTAGCGTATCCATACCCTGGCATTCCCGGTGCAAGCACAACATTGTTCTTTTGAAAGTGCTCAATCTGTTAGCATCAACGTTATATTCACGCCTCAGTTCATTCCATATGCATCACTGAGTATTAGCGTAGTGCTGTGGCGCCGAGCCAAGACTGAGAGAGGGCTCGGGAAAAGAAAGAGAAATGCTAATATAAATTGATGAAGATTCTGTGGTGCATTTCATTAAATTCATGAATGGATTAAAGATGCATGATTGTAAATCATGCCGGTAGAGCAGAGGAATGGAGTTTTACTGGGACGAAGGAGGCGATTCGGGGACAGAGTGGAAATCAGACTGCAAGAAAACACATAGAGTGGCTTTAATTGAACTTCACCCAGAATCAGTGAACCATCCACCAATCTGGCACCAATTTAGACTTTTCTTTGTCTAGTGAGAGAGAGTGAGGTTAAAACAAGTGGCTTTCTTGATTGTGGCCCTCTGAGGTCTGACTCAGTTTTAGTGCTCCTCTTTTAATTAAGGTACCAGTAAATAAAGACTCATTTAAACTTAAATGATGCTAATCAATAGCTGTGAAAATATAAATTCATGTAACATCAAGTGGCGGCACGGTGGCACAGTGGTTAGCACGTCCACCTTGCAGCAAGAAGGCCTGGATTCGATTTCTGGTCTCTGTGTGGTTTGCATGTTCTCCCTTTGCTTGAGTGGGTTTCCTCCTTTACTCCGGTTTCCTCCGATAGTCCAAAAACATGCACAGTAGGTTAATTGGCTGTTCCAAATCACCCCTAGGTGTGAGTGTGAGTGTGAATGGTTGTGTGTGTGTCAGCCTGCAATGGCCTGGCGAGCTGTTCATGGTGTACCCCGCCCTTGCCCAGAGTCAGCTAAGATGGCCTCCCCGTGACCTTAATTAGGATTAAACAGCTTGGAAGATGAATGAATGAATAAATAACATTAAGCTAACCATATCCACATTCAGTATCAAGGCTCATTTTCATTGTCTACTTTTATGTATGTTAGTAAAAACTTACAGTGGCATTGATGGTAAGCCGTAACACCGCTAGGCAGCAGTATTGATGGAATGCAGCAAAACATGACAACAGTGTCGCACAGGGGCTTGAGTCCATGCCTGCCAACTCTGGGTGAAGGTGGGGTACATCCAGAACAGCTGGTCAGTCCATTGCAGGGTCAACACACACAACCATTAACACTCACCTTTACACCTAGGTGCATTAAAAAATGTCCAGATAGCCTAATATGCATGTCTTTGGATTGTGAAAGAAAACAGGACCAGAAGAAACCCACGTAAGCACAGGGAGAACATTCGAACTCCATACAAAGACGCCGTCGCCTGGCACAGGCTCAAACCCAGGACCATCGTGTTGAAAGGCAGACATGATAACTACCATGCCACCATGCTGCCCTGTAGGAAATCTCAATAATTCAAATTAATTTCATTTTCCAAATCACTTTATCTTTTATTAGGGACGCAGGGAGGCTGGGGTCAATCCCAGCCAACACTGGGTGAATTATAGCTTTCCAGATCATTTCAGGGCCAACACCAACACACAACCATTTACTCTCACATTAACAACAAGGGGCTTTTATAAATATCCACTTAGCCTAATGTGCATGTCTTTAGATTGTCAGAGGAAACCAGAGTTACCAAAGAAAACCCATGCAAGCACTCTTGCTGGAAACAGGGCTCAAACCCAGGACCTTCTTGCTGTGACGTGGACGTGTTAACCTCTACGCTACCATGCCACTGTTTTCTTCCTATTGACTCCTTTGAACTCTATTGGCTACAGAACAACCACAACTGCTGATGGTACTGCTCTGTTCAATAAACTTCTGCAAACTTTCCAAAAATGTAAGAAATACAGACAAAATTAGTACGGACTACGGATAAAAGAGTATACATCTTTAACGTTGAGTATAAACAAGCCTTTAGAGGTCAGACCGACTGTGTCGTATAGATGAACAGGCGTTACAATGACAAAACGTCTGCATAGCCATTATTGGATGGTGTCACGATGGAGCGCTGGAACCTTCCAAGAAGAAGCAGTGCGAGCCAGTGCGTGATTTGCCTAAGTGATGGTGTCAGTATATTAGTGATGGATGAAAAGACAGATGGGAAATCATTGAGCAGTGCGGCGTAACGTTGGATGGATGGCTCAGGAAAGTTAGCATGCTTTTAACCACAACATTTTATATTCCACATGGCGCGTAACGTGGGGAGACATTAGCATTGTGACCGTTTCTGAGTCAACACCTGGCAAGGCATGAATATGGGTGCTGTGTGATGAATTTAAACTGCAACAGCTTTTCAGCTAACGCGGCTGCTATTTCGGGAGATCAATTCCATAAGTTATTGCACTGAGCCAGGAGAAAGGCCATATTTTTTTAGTGCTGTGATTGCCATGACGGAAAGAGACCGAGGGAAAGATACAGAGGAAGAGAGAGAGAGAGAGAGAGAGAGAGAGAGAGAGAGAGAGAGAGAGAGAGAGAGATTTGTAAGGCCTTAATGGTGACTTCAGTAAGTACTACAGATGTTGCATTAATCCGTAGAGCAATCGACCGGAACATATGCTTCAGATGAGTGGAAGGGTCTCTAAGGTTCTTCTAACGTTCCATCACTCATATTAACCCTACAGTCAGTGCAGCAGTAGTGACGCAACAGAGCAGCTGGTTGTCACTGAGAACTGTAGATTTCTCAAGATAGTAGATAACGGGACTTTAAGAAACTCGAAGAAGTGCGCAGGAAGAGCGAGGTGACAAACTCTGAGGAAATAAAGCGATTTGGTGCTACCAGTGAGAGTGATGTCTCTTATTGTAGAAAAATTTTTAGATTCCTCCTTAAATTAATTTTACTATGTAAAGCTGCTTTGTGACAATGTCAATTGTAA
>JBCNYH010000016.1:19998034-20007395 GCA_039654325.1 Tandanus tandanus | reverse complement strand
TTTTACACCAGATGTAATGGGACACACACCTTCCAAAAAGTTCAACTTTTGTCTCGTCAGTCCACAGAGTATTTTCCAAAAAATCTTGGGGATCATTAAGATGTTTTCTGGCAAAATTGAGACGAGCCTTAATGTTCTTTTTGCTCAGCAGTGGTTTTCTTCGTGGAACTCTGCCATGCAGGCCATTTTTGCCCAGTCTCTTTCTTATGGTGGAGTCACTATCACTTTTACACAATGATAAAAGCCTTCATTTAAAAATGGCATTTTGTGTTTACTTGTGTTGTCTTTGACTAATATTTAAATTTGTTTGATGATCTGAAACATTTAAGTGTGAAAGACATGCAAAAAAAAAAAGAAATCAGGAAGGGAACAAACACTTTTTCACACCACTGTAAATAGATAGATGGATGGATAGATGGATAAATGGATAGATCGACAGAACAAACAAACTAACAAATATGTAATTAAGTAAATAAATAAATAAATGAATAAACATTTATGATTTTGTGAATGAACAGATCAGATGCTGGAGCTGTGACAGCTTTTGTTGCCCTTCGTCTTTATTTCCTTTATAATTTAATAACTTTAAACGAGCAAAATTAAATAAATGGAATAAAATCACAGCAAACACCGAGCTGCCGGGAAAACATATCCAGCTTCATCATAATTAAAAATAAATTATCTCACCGGCTCTGACGTTTATCATAATCGCTGTCGCTACCTGTTTAAAGGTTTAAATAAACTCATGTAGAAATCTATAATTCTTTATGACACCAGAGTAATTTGTTTATGTGAGCAGCGTGTGAGATGCAGGGCGAGAATCGATGTGGAGGGAAAACACGCAGAACAGAGTTTACACTCACACACACACACACACACACTATGGAGAAACACACACTGAGGATCCACTCAGTCACTCACATTTGCTGAACCAATTAATCCTATTAGGGTTACAGGGAGGGTGGAGCCAATCTCAGCCAACACTTGGCGAAGGCAGGGTACACCCTAAACAGCTCGCCAGACCATCACAGGGCAACAAACACACAAACAACCATTCACACTCACACAGAGGCAATTTGGAACAGCTGATTAGCCTAATGTGCATGTCTTTGGACTGTAGGAGGACACCGGAGTACTCTGATGAAACCCATGCAAGCACAGTGAGAACATGCAGACTCCCCACAGAAACGCCCGAACCTCACGTCAAGCCTGGGACTCGAACTCAGGACCATCTTGCTGTGAGGCAGACGTGCTAACCACTCTTCCATGCTTCTTTAAATGCTTATTTATTAAATTCATCACATGACATGGAAGTGATTACTGAACCTCTCATTTTTTCGTGTGTGTGTGTGTGTGTGTGTGTGTGTGTGTGTGTGTGTGTGTGTGTGGGAAGAGAGAGAGAGAAAAAGTCCAAGGCTCTTCCCGGAAAACCTCATTAAGCTTTAATTCATCTGCGTATCCTATTTCCATAATAGGGCATCGATTTTTACTTTGTGCGGCAGACCATAAATAATTTTATTTCAAATATACTTTGTTTTCCTCTTTGTCAAGTCTGTAACTCTCTCTCTCTCTCTCTCTTACACACACACACACACACACACACACACTCACACACACACATTGTGTGTGTATAGATTATTTGTTGTCGTCTTAAATAGTTACTCAGACTTTCTTAGTAAGACACCTGGTCACAGTCAGCCTGTAAACTAGAATGCAGACAAAGGTCATGACCTTGACATCAAGGTGAACTGCTTTAGTGTAATGTAACAGCTGAGGAAGCCACGTTCATGTGATCATCCTTCTCAGTAAGACAGCGCTCGGCTGTGTCTCACTATGCACTGTATTAAACCCTATACCCTATCTAGTGCACTAAAGTAAGGGAAATAATCCAATAGAGTCAGTGGTTCCTTGACTTCCAGGACTGAGTTCTGATACTCAGGATTCCTTCCAGAAATAGTACATAAACGTCTCCTTACAGCAAAATTCAATTACTGATTTTTTTTTTTATCTGTTTATGTGTTGTGTCCATAGTAAGGCATGTGATTAAGTTGTTACTATGGGAACAGAACTAACAAAATAATATGAACTTGTCATTGGCAACTCCACTACTGTCAGACCTTCCGACCAATCAAAATTGAGAATTTGAGTGCGTTCCATTTGTATTGGGAATTCAGACGTTCCATATATCACAAGCCCACAGACAGAGGAGCCGGTCGTGTAGTGGTTAAGGTGCTGGGTTCATGATCAAAAGGTTGTGGGTTCAAATCCCTGCTAGTCCCCCACCATGCTAACCAAGGCCTCTGTCCACCCAGCATTATAAATAGGTACCATTCATTTTCTAAACCACTTAGTCCTAATTAGGGTCGTAGGGAGGCTGGTGCCCATCTCAGCCAACTCTGGGTGAAGGTGGGGTACACCCTGAACAGTTCACCAGGCTATCACAGGGCCAACACTCACACCTGGGGGCAATTTAGAACAGCCAATTAACCTAAAGTGTATGTTTTTGGACTGTGGGAGGAAACCTGAGTACCCGGAGGAAACACACACAAACACATTACAACTTCGTGCTTGTTTTCCTTCCCGTGACTAACAAAAAATTTCCAACAAGCTTTATTTTATTTCTTGCTTACATTTTCTCTGCAAGAAAACACTGAACACTTCTATAGACAGTGTACAGTGTAGCTAGCTAATGGCTAACATGCTGGCTGGATACACCCCGGTCCACATACGACATTTACTGACCAATCAGATTGTGCGTCATTGCCATGTAATATATAATGTTATTGCACGGAATTCTAATTCATTCTAAATATAATGAGTGAAAGTGTGCAATCAGAGACTCTGCTCTCGACTCCGTGCGTAGTTTTAGTTAGGATTACTTTCCTTTTAAGTAGCTATCAGTAATTTCATTTTCCTGGATAAAGCTGACATTTGGACTTTATTGAATCTGAACTTCAACCACTTTGAGTGGCATATGCAGGCGTGCGACCTAATGTAATTATATTCTTTCTCACTAGACCAATAAGTCCGTCCTGTCCATAGAGGCAGGTTTTCATTGTTCCATTAGACAGAGTAAAAGCGTGATTGATTCCCCCACCCACCAGCCATGTGTGTTCTCAAGGTCTACTGACTTCTGACTGATGCTGGGAATCTGCCGTTTTCACTTTTATTAACACTGAACTGCTCACCTTGTGCCACCACCTCATGTGTTAGCCATCCTCGCACTTCTCCAGCCGCACCGGCACACGTACGCCCCCCGAGTCCTCTGGAGAAACGCTAAGCAATAACAGCGGGAGGAAATAAAGGCGTAATCAAATCTAACTCACAGCACACTGCCTTCTGTAACCCCACTGATTCCTTAATTTATTAGAACGGTGAAAAAGAGAGGCAAAACAGAGGGTTGGGGAAGGCTCGAGAGAGACGCACGCAGCTATAGTCTTTTATTGCTTTGAGTTGCCGTCTCAAAAAAAAAAAACGTCAGAGCAAAGGAGAAATCTCTGGACGGTTTCTTCTCCCTCTACTTCACAGTCGTTTTGCCTTGGCCTGATTCAGAGGGTTTGCAAGTCATCAGTCAAAAGAAAAGAGAAGTGCAGCCTACGCACGCCATAAAATAAATACAGAAAAGAATGAGAGAACGAGGAGTGAGTGGAAAAGAGAAAGTGAGATTGATTGTAGATTGAAGCCGCTCGTGGTTCAGAATCAGCTGTGTTTCTAAATAATTTCTCCACCTACTGTAGACTAAAGATTAATCCATCCATACCAGCTGAACGGGGGAAGGACTCAAACATTGTGCCAAGTATGAGCTCCTCTAGGTCTGGGATATCAGACCTGTCCTTTGGGTCAGACTCTTCCTGTCCTCTGGGTCAGACTCTTCCTGTCCTCTGGGTCAGACTCTTCCTGTCCTCTGTGTTAGACCCATCGTGAGCTCAGAGTAACAATTAAGACCCCCAACCCATGTCTTCCGAATCATTTTACATTTATGGAATTTGACAAACACCCTTGTCCAGACTGACCTACCTTTTTATTTAATTTATACAACTGTTGAGGGTTAAGGGCCTTGCTCAAGGGCCCAACAGTGGTGGTACTGGGACTTTAACTGCTGACCTTCTGATTAGTAACCCAGGGCCCTAAACACTGAGTCACCACTAAATCACATCCTATTTGCCCTCTTGTCCGCTTCTCTGGGTCAGACTCATCCTGACCTCAAGGTAAGAAGTAAGACCCATTCTGTCCTGAGCTAAAGACTCCTCCTGTTCTTGAATTCATACACTACCTGTCCCCTTGTCTTATTCTCAGGGTCAGACTCATCCTTTTCTCTATGTCAGACCCATCCTAACCCCCATCACCGGATTCGCATCCTACCTGTCGACATGTCCGGATTCAGACCTCAAAGTAAGACACCTCCTGTCCTCAGTATCACATCCTACCTGTCCCCTTGTCCTGTCCTCTATGTCAGACCCTTATTGACCTCAGAGTAAAAAGTAACCCTCCCTCCCCCAGAATCACACCCTTCCTGTCTCCTTGTCTTCTTCTCTGGGCCAGACTCTTCCTGTCTTCTACATAAAACCCTTTCTAACCACAAACTAAAACGTAAGACCTCTCCTGTCCTTGCTCTCCCACCCCTCATGTCCTCCAGTCCTGTTCTCTGTGACAGACCTCAACATAGGACCCCTCACGTCCACTTGATCAGACTCTGTCCTCTAAGTCAGGCCCATCCTGTCCTCACAGTAGCACCCCTTCTCTCATGTCAGAGCACTGCTGTCATTAAAGTCAGAGCATACTTTCTTCTACATCACACTCATTCTCTTTTCTCTGTAAAACTTCCGCTGTCCTTTATGTCAGACCATTCCTTTCTTCAATGCAAAGCTCCTCTTTTCCTTACTTTTGGATCTCTCCTTTCCTCTATATTAAATTCATTCTGTCCTCTTTGTCGGTCTCCTACTGCTCTCTGTAACACACCATCATGTTTTCTTTGTCAGACCCCTGTTGTCCTCTGTGTCAGACCTCCTTTTGTCTTGTTTTCACAACACATTGTGTGTTCTTTGTCAGACCAATCCCTTCATTTATGCCAGATGCCTTCTTTCCTTACTGTAAGACCCCTCTTTTCTACACTTTTAGACCAGTCATGTCCACTACGCCAAATGCCTTCTGGCCTCTTTGTCAGACTCTTACTGTGCTTTTTGTCACACCACCCTGTTCCCTTTGCCAGAACCCTCCTCTTTTCTATGTCAGAGCCCTCTTGACCTCCATCAGACCCATCTTGCTCTCTGTGTCAGACCCCTTTTTTCCACTGTGTCCTCTTTGTCAGCTCCGTTTTTCCTCTGTCCAAGGTCATACCCTTTCTGTTGTTAACATGGTCTAATGGGTTCAATTTTTCAAAGGCCATAATCAAGGTCATAACATCCTCAATGTGAAACCCTTCCTGTACTCAAGGTCTTACAAGGATTGTAGTAGATCTAGAGCCAATCCCTGAGACACTGAGTGTGAGGAGGGAATACATCCTGAATGGTAACCCAGTCCATTGCAATGCATCGCACGCAATCACACCTACAGGCGCGAATCTCATTTTTGAGAGGCACAAAACAGAGAATCTGGCAGAACTCCACATATAATAGAAAGAAGATGTAGAACATGCAAGACTGAGTAAGTACCCAGAGTTCATGATTGAATCGCCAAGCTTGGAGCTCTGAGACTGGTTCAACACTGCTTCCGCCCACCTTTTGAAATAATTCATTCATTCATTTATTCATTCATTTGCCAAGCCACTTAATCCTACAAGGGTCACCATGAGGATCTATATCTCAGCTGAGTCTGGGAGAAGGCAGGGTACACCCTGAACAGTTCGCCAATTCCTCACAGGGCCAACACACACAACCAATGACACACATTCATAGCTAGGAGCAATTTGAAACATCCAATTTTCCTAATGTGCATGTCTTTGGACTGCGGGAGGAAACTGCGTTACCCCGAGTAAAACCCATGCACACACAGGGAGAACTTCACACAGAAACGCCATCACCGAGCCCAGGTCTTGACTCCAGGACCTTCTAGCTGTCAAGCAGGTGTGATAACCACTGCACCATCATGCAGGCCCCTCAAAATAATTTAAGATGGATGGGCTAGACTAACGTGCCCCTACAATTGAAGAAGTGTGTATTGTGGTGTCTAATGCAGGGTGTAGTCCAATTCATCCTGAGTGTCCCGGGATCCTGATCCTCTTTGATCCTAACCAGGATAAAGTGGTTACTGAGTACAAATGAATGGATTTACACTCTCAAAGTAATATCTTCCATTGCCATAGTCAGCTGTCAAGCAATGGTAAATAGAGCACAGAGGAAGGTCATGGCCTTGACTTCAAGGCTAACCGCTTTAGTGTAATGCCTCAGCAAAAGGAGGCACTTGTGAACATTTTTCAAGATGTACTGCCATCATTTTATTATATTATCCCTCACAGTAGCTCCTTTTGTCCATATTTCTTTAATAAAGTTCAAGATCAGGAAGCTTCTTCATCAGAAACGTCTGGATCGAGCGTCTCTCAGCATGGAGCAGCAGCTTCGGCCTTTCCCATGATGCCACAGGGCCATGTGATTGATGTATCCCCCAGTCTCATGAGGGCTGGGTGATTGATGCATTCTCTCGATCTCATGGGGGCCTTGTGATTGATGTATCAATCTTACGTGATGTGCAGCTCAACTCAGACGACAGTAGCTCCCCCTCCGGCGTGTTAAACCGCTACGAATCTTTACTACTAGAACACAACTCCTTTCATCTTTATTGACAGAGATAAGGAAAAAAGATTCTCCACTTTTTTAACATCCAATTTGTGCTACGTTCACCTTGCTCCCAATTAATTGTTCCAGAATTTTTGACAGCACAAGCAATTAAACTAGGACATTTGAGGGAAGTGGTCTCGAAAAAAGGCCGCGGAGGAAAGAACTTCATTAGTCCAAAGCTTTTGATCAACTACTTAGAGAAAATCTCTTTCTCGCACTCCCTTTGCCCTCCACGTGCCTCATACCGCATTTTATTTGAAGCAATTAGAAATCTCGCCCAAAGCGCTGTTTTAATAATCTGTATTTAACAAGGTGAACATGAAATATGAATCCACAGTACACCGGCCAATGGCTTTTGAAGATATCTTTGGGGGTTTTTTTCTCCCAGAAACCTTTTGTAGACAGAAATCCAGATATTTATCTATTTCTATTTAAATCTTGTGATACCATTTCAGGTCTTTCATGCAAGTACAGTATATACGTAGGTGTGTGTTAGTTTAAGATGAAATCAAATCGACAGAATAGACATCCGGTGTGTGTTTTAGCATCAGTGACATTTTCGGTGTATCCGAGATTATATAATGTGACTACAGGCATCTCCTTCTACTTCACTGCTCGCATGCCAGCATGGAGGAAAAAAAAAAATACAAGGAAAAGACAACCATAACTTTAGTAAAAACAAGAATTTACATCATCTACCCATTCCAGCACTCCACCTGACATAGACTACAACTCCAAGAATCCCATGCACCACTTTGAGATATCTTACTCACAATCATCACCTTAACAAGCATACACATTATTATTTTTATTTACCTGATCACCCTACACGGTGGTAAAAGGACAACAGACTCACTCTGAAGTATTGCTTGGGTGACCTCATTCCTTGTGACGTCAGAGTTTGATTATCGGTGTTTCGTCTACGTGGCAGCATAATGGTTAGCACGTCTGCCTCACAGTAAGAAGGTCCTGGGTTCGAGTCCCGGGCTACAGCGTTTTTGTGTGGAGTTTGCATGTTCTTCCTGTCCCTGCAGTGGTTTCCTTTGGGTACGCCAGTTTCCTCCTACAATCCAAAGACATGCACATTAGGCTAATTGGCTGCTCCAAATTGCGTGTAGGTATGTATGATTGTGAATGGTTGTAGGGGTGTTTTGGCCCTGTGGTGGACTGGCGAGCTTTCAGGGTGTATCCAGCCTTCACCCACAGTCAGCTGAGATAGATTCAATCCTTCCCGTGAACCTGGAAGAATAAAGTGGTTCGGCAGATGAAATAATTTATAAATTCTATGAGTGTTAGCCGCCCTCTCGGCACAATTTATAAAATAAATTAAATAAGTCAAATAGTAGTTTGAGTTACAATGGGGTGGCATTAGGAGCGGAGTTAGAGCTCAAACGTTTTTCAAAAGCTTAATAACAAACATTATTTCCAGCAGTGGTTTATAAAGTTCTTATCATACACAGTATTTCACCCTCTCTGTCTTTGTCTTGCTTATTTTATTTCCCCTCTCCTACCAGCGTCTCTTCTCCACGTGCATCCCTCAATATTTCAGCACGAGCCTAAACACCTTAAACTCTGCGGCTCAGTGAGGTTTAGCACGCAGCTCTCACTAGGACACGATTTCCATATTTCTGCAGCTGCAGGCGGCCGCAGTTTGAAGACCAGAACGCTGTGGAATAAATAAAGATGTCTCCTTTGATCTGAGAGAGAGAGAGAGATGTGAAAAGGAAAAAGAGACACGGCTGCTTTTATATCCAAAAGAACATAAAGGACAGAAGAGAGAGATCACAGGCGTGATGCGGGTTTGATCCAAGCGGATCTCTGCGGAAATTTAATGCCATGACAAAAATTTGGGCAAAATGATTACCTTTGATGTCCAACCTTAATTGACTAGATTAAACTAATAAATAATAAAGTGAATTAGTAACTGTATTTGGTTTGAATGATCCTATCATAGAGTGCGGTAATAAGAAGGAAACATCATAATAAGGACTTGTATCCTCATACTCTTACTCCTACTCCTATCCTACTTAATCTCAGCCGATTCTGGTGGGCGAAGACGGGGTACACAAAAGAACAGCTGGTTAGACCATCGCAGGACCAACACACAACCATTCACACTCATACTCACACTCACACCTAGGGGCGATTTGCAACAACCAGTTAGCCTAACGTGCATGTCTTTGGGTTGTAGGAGGGAACCGGATTACCCGGAGAAAACCCATCCATTTTTTCTCAGTTTGTATCTTGTAAATGACGTTATTCCAAGTTAAGCTAAACATAGCATAAACCCAGCGTTAAACAAGGCTAGCTAACAATTTTATATTCTATAATTAGCATTATGAAGGCGTTTAGCATTAGCATTTAGCGAAGCAACTCTGACCAGGAAGTTCAACTGAAGTCCGGGTGGAAATTCAACACCATCAGTTTATCTTTATACTGACACCATGTTATCTTAATTCTTGCTATATTTTTATTATTATTTATTAAGTTTTAACTTTATTCTCAACTCATTTTCTTCTCCATCGCTTCTTCCTTGGAGATATTTCACTTCCTTTTGCTTTATTAGCATTTCTTTTTCTCCCTAAAAC
>JBCNYH010000016.1:19949082-19963304 GCA_039654325.1 Tandanus tandanus | reverse complement strand
TGTGTGTGTGTGTGTGTGTGTGTGTGTGTGAGAGAGAGAGAGAGAGAGAGAGAGAGAGAGAGAGAGAGAGAGAGTATGAAATGTGTTTGTGGGTGAAATCATTTCCAACAGTTGGAGAAAGTAAGGCTGATCTCCGTACGCTGTGCTGCGTGATCACAGCAGATCAAACTTCATCACATCACACGGAGAACTCGGCTTTTCCCCTAAGCTTAATTTAAAACGCTCAAATCCGGTCTCAAAGGCAGCGATGCCATCTCTCTCTGTCATCCTCAATCTCTCGCTGCTCTCCTCCTCAATCCATACACACACATGCAAACTCTCCCTCTCTATCACACACACACTCTCCTGAGCTGTGACATTGTTATTCTCGGAGAGCACTCACTCCCAGATATTTGGTGAAGAAGATCTCAGTGTTTTACTGATATCCCACCAAGCGCTTCTCTATTGACCCTTTTCACTCCTGCATAAAACGCTATATTTGCCTAAATTAGCCTCATCACCCAAGCGTGCACTGGTCCTTATCTCCCTCACTCTCACTCATTTGCCAAACCGCCTAATTCTGCTAGGGTGACGGGGAGGCTGGAGTCGATCTCAGGATACATCCTGAACAGCTCGCCATACCATCACAGGGCTAACACATACACAACCATTCACACTCACACTCACACCTAGAGGCAATATGTCGTTGAACTGTGGGAGGAAACCAGGGTACCAGCACCAGGAGAACCTGCAAACTCCACAAAGAAACATCTAAAACCGGGACTCGAACCCAGGACCTTCTTGCTGTGAGACGGATGTGCTAATTACGACGCCACCCTTACCTCTCTGTCGCGGGGTTTAGTATGTAATCCAAGAAATGTTAAAAAATTGCAGACAAGTAAACAACACATGGGCAGAACGGTGGTGCAGTGGTTTGCACATCCGACCTCACAGCAAGCAGGCCTGGTGTTTCTGTGTGGAGATTGCATGTGCTTGTGTGGGTTTCCTCTGGGTACTCCGGTTTCCTCCCACAGTCCAAAAGCATGCACAGTAGGCTAATTGGTTGTTCCAAATCACCACTAGGTGTGAGAGTGAGTGTAAATGGTTGTGTGTGTGTTGGCCCTGCAATGATCTGGCGATGGTTCAGGGTGAGACCCACCTTTTTTCCAGTGTCGGCTGAGATGGGTGCCGGCCTCCCCGTGACCCCAATTAGGATTAAGCAACTTAGAAAATGAATGAATGACGGAATGACTAAATAACACATTTTTATTACATGGCAATGACAGCACATGCAATCTGATTGGTTGATGCATGTGCATTAAAACGCATAAGAACCAGTGCGTATTCAACCTCCAAATTTGTCATTACACAGCTGCAGGGTGATCTGCAAGCTACTCACTGATTGTCGGAAAGCTCTCAAACATCACAGGAAGGGAAACAAGCTGAACTACCAAAGTCGTTCCAGACATGGATGACGATGTCTTGTTCAGAGGCAGGAAAGTAACAGCGCCTGAAGTGAAATAAAAAAGGCCGCCATTTTAAAATGCCATACAATAAACTACATATTAACCTCACGTGCTCGGTCTGTACTGAGAAATCCCAGCCCTTCAGTCTATACTAAAGACCATGGGCTGAGATTTCTCTGTACAGACCGAGCTAACAAGGTTAATAGGTAGTTTATAAATCAGAGTTGAGGACTCACATGAGGGCGGTACGGTGGTGTTTTTATTAGCAATCTCGCCTGGGTTCGAATGTGGTGTCCGCATGTTCTCGGACTGCTTGGGTGGGTTTCTTCTGAGTGTTCCAGTTTCCTCTTACAGTCCAAAGGCATTACGCTTACTAGCAATTGCAAATTGACACTAGGTGTGAGTGTGAGTGTTCATGGTGATGCCCAGCCATGAAACTGTGTTAACACAGGCGCAAAGCCCGAGTAAACATGAGGGTTGGGGAAAGACCCTGTGAAAGCCTCGCCAAGAAAACACTATGATATTAAAGTCACTAGGTGAAGGTCCTGGGTCTTGGGTCCTTAGCTTGTATGCTCTTCCCATGCTTGCGTGGGGTTCCTCTGGGTACTCCTCTGGGTTTCCTACAACAGTCCAAAAACATGCACATTAGGCCAGTTAGCTGCTATGTGTGAGTGTGAGTGTGAATGGTTGTGTGTGTTGATCCTACAATGGATTGGTGAGCTGTTCCGGGCAGGTGTACCCAACCTTCGTCCCGATTGGGCCGAGATGCAACCCTGGTAGGATTAAGTGGTTCCAAATGGATGGATGGATGAATGTATGTTATAATACACTGAGTTTGGGGTATGAGCTGACTGTCAGTGCATTCGAAGAAGAAATAGAACAGAAATTGGGATTGGGGCATCCCTATTCATCACTGTTGTTTTCTTAATTAAAACGGAAAAGCTAAGGGAAATTGAAAAATGATTGCCTTGCGTGAAAACTGCAAAATCCATTTGTTTGCCTAATTTCCCTCCCGAATGTAACTAATGTAAAATCGCCAGGGGAGGCTGTGCTCACTCGGATTCCTTTAATTACAGTTGTTGTTGGAGTTTTGATGATCTGATGCTAATTGGTACGAGTGCGGTAATCGTGTTTGCATGGTAAGCGGCAGGAGGACGACGCAGCGTAAAGGAGGCGTGCTGCTTTTAAATCAACTTCGGTGAAAAAAAAAACAGTGTACAAAAGACAAATTGGCAAAAGAAGTGCGAGCTAAAAAGACAGCGAGATTAACACAAGTGTCAATGAATATTAACAAGCTGTTTAGTGCAATCATTCATGGATTAAATTATTTGTCTGATGATGATGATGATGATGTGCGTGTGTGAGTGTGATTGTGAATCTCGAATGCTAATAGAAGCATTAATTATGCATGTACAGTACATGAATAAGTGCTGCTTGCTTGGAGCTATCCTGGCATCGGTGCCACGGCATGGCACGATAAATTTCTGCCCAGTTGCCCACAATCAATGCCAAGCAGCGCACGGTCGTGGCGGCCGAGGGCAGCATGGAACGATGCCAAGCCGAGCTGCGAAAGCCGAGTGTTCCTGCCCGGTGCCTGCTGCTCTGCCAAGGTCAAATGTTCTTGGCAGCCGTTTTTTGGGGCTCGTCGGTCTCCGGTGGAAGAGGAAAATCAGGCACTCTGGGAGGAAAGAGGATATCAGAGGTTGGTTCAAATAGCAGCTAAAAGTCAAATCAGAATTGACAAGCGTTATTTGCGATGTCAGATAAAATCAGATCAGCACCATGGTGTAAATATGATCGGTTGAAATAGGACAGCAACATCAACCTCGATAGATATTTTCATTTTAGCTTAAGACAGCGCTACTCGCTTCTGATTGGATGACGGGTAATTGTTGATATTAGAAGTGAAGCAATCTGGATTGATGCGTCTTATATTATTCGGGAGAAAAAATCTACAACCGCTGTGTAAATAATTCAAACTGTCTTTTCTACCTCACCAACATTCATGAATTAACGATAGGGTTGCTTCTGATTTTAAACAAATTGCGTCACTTATCGATCAGACGATTTGTATGAACTAATGTACAGTAAGCCAGTCATTACCATGAAATAAATCCCTTCAGCGAAGAGCACTTGAACCTTCATGAAGGGGTTTATTTAATAGTAATGACCGGTTAGCTGAACATTATCCCTCTTATTATTACAGGGATTATTTACATACTTGGCCCTGATTGGTCAACTGTTATTTCTTTATAACAGACTCTTGCTATAGACAGTAAATACAATCAAATTATTTTAAATAAATAAAATATAGATTTTTAATTCAATACTTGGGTGCAAAATGGGATGTTTCGATCATGTCCTGCAAACCGGTTATAGGTAGCTACGGCTTGTCGTGCACAGCAACAGTCTATTATATATAATCACAGTGTGTTATACACAACAACAGACTGTTATATAGAGCAACGGTCTGTTATTCACAGCAACAGTCTGTTATATACAGCAACGGTCTGTTATTCATAGCAGTGGTTTGTTATATACAGAAACGGTCTGATATGCATTGCAATGGTCTGTTAAATACAGCAACAGTCTGTTTTACACAGCAATAGTCTGTTATATACAACAACGGCCTCTCATAAATAGCAATGGTCTGTTATATACAGTAACCATAAAAAGTTTGAGTCGATGCAACTGGGCTTCTTTTTGTGTGTGGTTTTTTTTTTTTTTTTTGAAGACGTTTCACTTTTAATCCAAAAAGCTTCATCAATTAGAAAATCTGGTGGAAAGTTCCAGCCTTATATAGGTGGGGAAAAAACTCTCAAGTCACATGCAAATCACTAACACAAATCACCCCCTCCAGTCCATTACTCGTTAGGGTTCTTTGTCTTCTAGGGTTGTTTACCTGGTCTGCATATGGGGTCATTTTGGTGTGAAGTGGAGTAAAACCTCTTGGGAAGGAGATCCAGGGCTGCCTTGTAAGTAATTGAAAGGTTAAACCTCAAACCGCCTCCCTGGTTTAATGGCTTCTTTTCTTTTTCTCTCAAACCATCTCTCTTCCCTGTCCAGAATCTGTATATTGCTGTCCTCAAATGAGTGTCCCTTGTCCTTGAGATGTAGGTGGACCGCTGAGTCTTGACCTGAAGAGGTGGCTCTCCTGTTGCGCCATCCGTTTGTGCAGTTGTTGTTTAGTTTCTCCTATGTACAGGTCTGAGCTCTCCTCGCTGCACTGGACTGCGTAAACAATGCCGCCATGCTTCTCTTTTGAAGTTTTGTCCTTGGCTTGACTCAAGCTTTTTAGGATTACCATGACCTGGATTATTGAGAAGCTACACCAACATATATACAGTAACAATTTGTTATATACAGCCATAGTCTCTTACGCATAGCAACAGTCTATTATACACAGCAACGGTATGTTATATACAGCAACGCTCTCTTATGCATTGCAATGGTCTGTTATATACAGCAATGGCCTGTTATATGCAGCAACCGCCTGTTGTACATAGGAACCGTCTGTTAAACATGGTCGCAGTCTCTTCTTCACAGCAATGGTCTATTTTACATAGCAACAGCCTGTTATACATAACAATAGTTTCTTATGCATAGCAATGGCCTGCTATACGTAGGAATAACATGCCTTTGAATGTTGGTATTTAAAAAAATCATTATTGAGTATTCCAGTGAGACACATAATGATTAATGATAATTATGAATCGTTATCATATAATGTCATGTTAAAGTGTGAGGTATAGACACAATTCATATTTTCAGTTTGTAAACATGTTCATTTAACAGTTACGGAATGAGTCTCCAGTCTTAGAGCTCTGATGCTAAGGGTTCAGCTATGTTAATCTTCAGGGTAAGTGAGTTTGCGCTTTTCAATTTAAAAAGGTAACGTTACAAGTGATGCTAAATGCTGTGACATCACCCACTTACCCACTTATCACAAACTCACCAATTTCATGGATGATTCAAAACAATAGCTGCATCAAATGTGCAGAGGAATCTACGGAACATGATGCTACAGGCAACTAATCAACTTGGAAGTGGGGATGCGAGCTCTGCTTCATTACAATTATTTTTATTTTATCTCTAATACATTTATAATCACAGAGATGTTCTATCAATTATCTGTTGCTATGGAAACACAGACTCGAGCGTAGCCTGAGCATAAAATTACAATACCATTTGAGGATTATAAAGCAACATGACACTCAAAGATTTAAAGAATATATTCTGTTCATTTTAGTGCCGTTTTATTAAAAGTGTATCTCTGAGGATGGATTTGCTTTCTAACATCCTTCTGAGTTCTACTACATCAGACAGCTTTCTAAATTATTTAGCATATTATTTATTATTAATTTACGTATAATTATCTTACTATTATATAATTATGAATTGATTATTTTACTTGGATTGTTAATAATTATTATTGCGTTTGAATCGAAATGTTGGCCAATACTGGATGTCAGATTTAAATATAGCTCAAACGCTAACTATCGAACACAGACTTTCAAGTTTATTAGCTTAACACAGGCATCTTGCTCTGTGCTCGACCTCTTCCACCTCGAAAACGGCTCATCACTATTTAATCACCAGAAAAGACAAAAAAAAAAAAAAAACCTGGCTGTCTGCCAGCGCATTTAGCTGGTCTGCGTGGAATATGATTGACCGGGCCGTGATTGCCCGTTGCTTTTTCTGATTATTTGCTTGAGATAATATCTCTGTAATCGCTCTAAACCGACACGCTTAATATTATCGAGCCTTCATCGCCAAGGGCGTCTGCTCTTGAGTTGACATGAAAGGAAATAGCAAATTAGCTTTTCTCTTTAAGCTTACAGACGTGTCCTCCTTTTGCGAGGGAACGAGTTGACGTTTCCAACCGAGTTTCGGAAATGTGACATGACAGCCTGTCATTCATTCATTTATTCATTCATTTGCCGAACTGCTAAATTCTACTAGGGTCGACTCTGGGTGAAAACGGGGTACACCCTGAACAGCTTACTAGTCCATTGCAGAGCCAACAGACACAACCATTTACACTCACACTCACACCTAGGGGCAATTTATAACAGCCAATTAGCCTAATGTGTATGTCTTTGGACTGGGGAGGAAACTGGAGTACCTGGAGGAAACCCACAGGGAAACCTACGGTAAGCACGAGGAGAACATGCAAAGTCCACAGAGAATCACCCTCGCTAGTAATTTGACTCGAACCCAGGACCTTCTTGCTGTAAGGCAGACATGCTAACCGCTAAACCACTGTGATGCACGTGCCAGCCCGTTATCTGCAGCCGAATACCCCACAACAACCACCACCACCACCACCACCGTCATAAATATATACTGTAGGTCAGGTGTGTGTGAGTCAAATCATACGATGTTTATCCATGGGTAATACGTTGTTGCAAAACAAAAGCATCCTCGTAAGATATACCTGAGATACTCATTTGACGTTCGACCACCGTAACTCTCAACCTACCACTGTCATAAAACTATCGTATGACACACCTGGGTATTAAAGGCAGTCCTGTGACATTAACAGAAAGAGTTTTTCAGAGAGGTGTGCTCGACAGATGTGTATTGACATGTGAATCGTCTGGAGATGGATGAGGGTCCTCAGTGTGTGTGTGTGTGTGTGTGTGTGTGTGTGTGTGTGTGTGCGTGCGTGTGTGTGTGTGTGTGACAGAGATGAGGGAATTATTAGAGCATAGTCGCTCTGCTAGCCATGGTACATCACATGCACCTGAGATTGGGTGCCAGGGGCCACCTGGGGAACAGGTGCATCTTGATGCACATCTCTCACCTGAGCAAACACGTCTCATTGGAGCGTGTAAGTGTGTGTGGTCATGTATCGCTTTTTGTGTTTTGTTTTTATTCTAATTCCATTTCTTCATGCTTTCATATTTACATGTAATATGGCGCATTGACTAGACAAACGAAAACGAAAACGAAAAGAAGGTCCTCGGTTCTAGTCCCGGGCTCGGCGAGGGTGTTTCTGTGTGGATTTTTTAGCATGTTCTCCCCATGCTTGCGTGGGTTTCCTCCAGGTACTTTGCCTTCCTCTGACAGTCCAAAGTCATGCACATCAGGCTAATTGGCTGTTCCAAATTGCCCCTATGTGTGAGTGGGAATGTGCGTGAATGGTTATGTGTGCGTGTGTGTGTTGGCCCTGCGATGGACTGGCAAACTCTTCTGGGTGTACCCTGCCTTCGCCTAGAGATGGCTAACATAGACTTCAACCTCCCGGCAACCATAGTAGTATAAGTGAATTAAATGGTATCAGCCTTCGCTTTTGGATTTAATGTTTGTTAGCATGTTTTGCTAACTTTGTGAATGTACATTGCATCACACATGCTAGCAAGTGGGATTAGAAACAACAAAGACAAGCCAAAAAGGGGGGGGGGCACTTTTCATGGCATTCTGCTAATGACCCTCTTGTTGCGCGAATGTAGGCGCTCATTACGCCAAGGACTGCGTAATGGCCTGGCATCTATCATCAGGTCATGCTAAAATCTCGAAAGCCTCTCACTCCAAGCTCTCCTCCTCAGTCCAAGGGGAACAGTGAGCCTCTCCAGGTGAAAAGATGAAAAACAAATAAGACTAAGGGGGGAAACCTCATCTGTACACAGTGACTGAGGTAATTGGCCCTTAGGATGTGTGAGTGTGTGCGTGTGTGTGGGAAAGAGAGACAGCGAGAAAGAGAAAGAGAGAGAGAGAGAGAGAGAGAGAGAGAGAGAGAGGGAGGGGAAGAGACAATGAGACGGAGAGAGATGGACAAGAAGGAATAAAAGAAATGAAGTGAAGAACATTGACTAATTGTGTGTGCAAGGATCTCATCAACCTTAAAAGCTCTTTGCTAATCCTGAATTAGCGAATCACTACTAAGCCATTTAGCTCTAATTTAGGTTTTAGGTGAATTTGTGAAGATAAATTCTGGCTTGCGGTTGCATTTGCAATGCCAGAGGTCGGGTATCGATGCACCAAGTTGATGGAGTGTAAACGAATCACATGACATCACATGACGTGGTTCACAGAAATGATGGCGCTATTTATCAACCAGACAGATGAGACTGACTGGAATAATCTGCAAATCTGTGCTTACTTCTGACATCTTAAAACCAGCGCCAAACCGCTTATTCCTGCGGGGGTCACGGGGCCAACACTGGGTGAAGGTGGGGTACACCTTGAACAGCTCACCAGAGCATCGCACATTCAACACACACACAACCATTCGCACCCACTCTGACACATAGGGGCAATTTGGAGCAGCCAAGTAGCCTAATGTGCATGTCTTTGGACTGTTGGAGGAAACTGAAATACCCGGAGGAAACCTACACAAGCACAGTGAGAACTTGCAAACTCCACACAGAAACGCCTTCGCTGAGCCCGGGACACAAACCCAGGACCTTCTTGCTGTGAGGTGGATGAGGTAACCAGTACCATGCCGCCCCGTCTTCTATCCGTAAAAGGATCCCGAGGATCTCCAAGGATTTCTTGTGCAAACATAAACCGAGTCACAAACACAAATAGGGATTATATAACAGCTGTTACGCACATAATATCGAGCAATAAATAAAAATCATGCTTCGTTTTGGGTTGAAAGCTTGACATCTAAAATCTGGAAGCTTTCAGAAGTTAAAAGATGATTGGAGATGATGAACAGATGAGGATTCCCAGTGTTTTATTACCTCACGTCCTGTTTAGATTTCATATTTGGGACTTGACAGTCCTGGGAACGGATATACAGAACTCACGGCTACGTTCTTGCCGTAACCATGGAAGCCATTTGATCCGCCGGATGTTTGGAGATATCCTGTGATGGCTTTGTGTCTCTGGTGGTGTCGTGGGATGTCCCAGGGGATCTGTCTCCCTCTGTCCTCCTTTGTCCTTTGTCTCTCTGTCATGATGTCCTGCTAGTGTGTCACATGACCTACACACTTTGTGATGATGTCACAGAGAAGGGCGCTACTAACTTGGGACATCCCACCTGCACAGATTTATGCACTGCTTTGACTTTAGGTTTTACGCATTTGTCACATATTCAGAAGATTCATGAAGTTGATGAAACCTCAGTGAGTACGTCAAACTCAAACCTGAACTCGAATTCAGTCACATGCACTACAATTAAATTTTTACTCTCTAGCTATGCCGACCGCCGTTGTTGCTAAACATCACCGGTAACATCATAATCAAAACACAAGTGTATCACAGTTTTTTCGCTACGGATGCCAAATCAAACGACATGCAAAGTGTTTACCACTTGCATTTTTTCCACAAACAACTTGCGTATTTTTTTTCTCGTACAAATTTAGGGGCTGATGTAGGTTTGAGTGAAATGGATTTGGAAGCTAAGTAGGTGCGTTCACGTATAAAATATGTGTTTGTCATGGGAAAAATACGTCAGGTCCATTAGTCAAATCGTACAATTTTTATACGAAAGTGATACGATTGTTGCAAGATTTTAAAAATCCTTGTACGATTTTCCTGTGATGCTCAGTTGACTTTCGCCAGCCGTACAGCTCAACCTAACATTGTCATAATAATGTCGTATGATACACGCTTTCGAATAAGTCCTAACTATTGTAAGAAATCCATATGATCGAACCGTCGTATCACAGGACCCAAAAAGTGTATGAAATTCGTATGTCTATTGTAACACAACCGTAGGACATCATACAACATCGTACAACAGACCTAGGAAATGGACCTGATGTTGAGAATTACCTCTGAGATGAAAAACATATTGATCATATTCAAAACTCCGTGACAAGGGTCTACAACGGCTATGATGGAGTTTTGTACGACACGCCCACAACTTTTCTGAAACGATTTTCTGTCCTGGATTATTGTGTAACTGTTGTGTGATGTTTGTGACGGGAGCTTTAATAACCAATCACGGTCTGAGTTTGATCAATAAATCTACTTATTCCATCATCTGGCTGTGTGGTACTGCGTCGAGCGTTTTCTCATCTAATCACATTTCGAACTAAAGTTGTTTACTAGCATTTAATGTTCATGGGATTGACACGGCTCGCACACAGAAACGACACGTGCATGGATTTCATCTTATGGAGTCCTGCTTAATATGCAAGTCTGTCTTAAATCATCACCATGATGAAAGTACCTTCTGACATTATCAGAGACAGTACTGTAATTTCTCTTAAATTAATCCATGCGTAAGCTCTGTCTCATTCAATACTGTCTCAGGAAGAAAGATGCCGGACAGGAAATTTTTATTTCCCCAGAGTACAAACGGTGTAAATGAACTCGTAAAGATGGCACCTAAGGTCTAATGAGGTACCTTATTAATGTTCTGTTATAATAATGTTCTTCTAAATAAAGGGCCAGAGTTGTGCAAGTGCTGAGGGTCCGACACCAGCGCAGCCCTTTGCATCTTAAAACTCCACAGAAGTAGTTTTTTTTTTGGGGGGGCAGCACTTGGAAATGTGATGGAGACTCTTTCCATAGTAAGTGTCTATGGTTTGCACCCCCCAACTTTTCTTTTTTTTTGGTTCAGGTAGACCACACTTCCCCTAATGCAAAAAGACTACTTTTCAATCACAGTCTCCCCCTCCCCAAATCAGCCAGTGGTACAAATTAGTCCCCCCCCCAACGCCCCCAGAAGTTACTGTTACCAATCAGTCCCCCACCCCCCAAAAAAATGTGTTACTGATTAGTTAAAAAGTCTACTGTTTCCAATTAGTCCACATTTCCCGCCCCCAAAAAGCGACTTTTCCCAATTAGTCCACATTTCCCGCCCCCAAAAAGCGACTTTTCCCAATTAGTCCACATTTCCCTCCCCAAAAAGCCCCTGTTACCATTTAGTCCGCCTTTCCCGCCCCCAAAAGGCCACTTTTACCAATTAGTCCACATTTCCAGCCCCTAAAAGGCCACTGTTACCAATTAGTCCACATTTCCCACCCCCCAAAAGCCAGGGTTACCAATTAGACTACATTTCCCAGATTTTTTTTTTTTAATACCAGCAACTACAAAGAAGAGGAAGATGTAAGTGATAACAGAAACTAGTTTGTTTTGTTAACATTTCACAGCGTTACATGTACCTTTAAACAGATAATAACAGGAATAAAGCCCTTTACGATGTGCTATTATTGGAAAAAATAATAAACTTCAGGATGATAATAGTAACTCCACGCAGCACATCACAGCAGCCTTGTGTTTTCTTCGGTAAAATAAATGTTTATTTATGCATTTTATTGTCACTGCATCGTGATGAGGTGTGAATACTCGAGCCTGTCGTCAGTCTGAGGATTTCAGAAGGATCCCAGGGGCCACAACACTATGCTACAGTACAGGTGAAACGTCAGAAGGATGTAAAAACACTGTCAGGTTTAAATCTCTCACCTCTGCGCCGTATATGAGCATCAGAAATAAACACATTTAGATTTTTACCATCATTAAAAATTTATCCCTGAAATTTTTACATACAAACAGGTTTATTTTTGGAACTTCTGATTGCATGAGTAATCCAAGCGGAAACAGGCGAGTCGCTCCTTCTGCATGCAATTTATCCGTTTATATCTCTGAGTAATAGAAGAGGCATCTGCTACAATCTCAGTTTGATTTATATTCATCATGAGCACAGAAAGGAAATATTTCCGAGCAACAAATGAAAGGAAAGTAATTTTACTGATCCTCTGACGACAGGGTGGAGGAAATTCGAAAGAAGGTCGGCGCAGTTTGGGGAAAGACTTCAGAGCGAGGAAGAAGAGACAGAGAAAAGAGCGAGGGAAGACAGAGGAGTAAAGAAGAGGAGTGTGCTCCATGCAGCAAATGGTGGCTCAGTGTGTATGATTTATTGTCTTGGAGATAATTCAGAAACGCTCTCTCACACACTCAAGGCCACTCAAGCTGGGTATCCAGACAGTCGCGCTTACACACACACACACACACACACACACACACACACACACACACACACACACACGTACAGGTGGTGGCGATGAGGCCCGAGCTTGATTACTGTCTAATTTACAGCAACACCGCTGTCAGATCCTGTAAGATGAACATTCTGACATAAAACATGGCTGCTCATCTTTCTCTCCCTCTCTCTCTCTTTCCCTCTCTTTCTTTCTCTCTCTCTTCCTCCTTCTCTCTCTCTCCCTCCCTCTCTCTCTCTCTCTCCCTCTCCCCTTTCTCTCTCTTTCTCTCTTCCTCAGTCAATGTCCATCTATCTCTCCCTTCCTCTCTTTCAATCTCTCTCCCTCCCCCCTTTCTCTCTAACTCACTCTCTATCACTCTCTCCCTAACTCTTTTTTCTCTCTCTCTCTCTCCCTCTCCTCTTTCTCTCTCCCTCACTCATTATCTCTCTCTCTCTCTCTCTCTTTCTATTTATCTATCTCTCTCCTCTCTATATATATCTCTCTTCTCTGTTTTTTTATTCTTTCTCTCTGTGTACCTCCTTGTACCTCCATCTCTCTCTCTCTGTCTCTCCCCCTCTCTCACACATTATCCCTTTTTTTCTCCATATCTCATTTTGTCTTCCTCTTTTATCACCATCTATTTTCTCAGCATCTCTCTTTCTTTAATCCCCCATTCTCCCTCATTTACTCTCTGTTTTATCTCTCTCTCTCTTTTCTCTCCAATTTTCTGTTTCTTCATTTCTCTCTCTCTCTCTCTCTCTCTCTCTCTCTCTCTCTCTCTCTCGTCACTGTAATTCTGTTTCTCTCTTCTTTCCTCCCTCTCTCTGTACCTCTTTTCTCTATTTTCATTTATTTCTCACTCTCTCTTTCTAAGTTCTTTCTCTCTCTCTCTAATTCTTCCTTTCTTTTTTCTTATCTCTATTTCACCGTCATCCATTTTCTCTGGATTTATCTCTAATCCACTCCATCTGGTCTGTCAGTCACACTCACGGGGGTGTGGCCTTTGTGTGCCAGTTTTAGAGGACTCTCAGCAAAAGAGGCCTGGCTTCAGTGAAGTGCTGTTGCCTCCGGGCCTCTCTGTAGCAGACAAGGAGGCATGGCTTGTGTGTCTGTCACTTCGAATAAAGAGGGTGTGTCCTTAGTGTCTGTCAGTCACTATTAAGGGGGTGTGGCCATTTTAATAACATAATCTGATTGTCAGAATTAAAAGGGTGTGGCTTAAGACCCTTAGAGAGTTAGGTATGAATTATGTGTTCTGTGTCTGCCTGTCTTTTCCGAAAATCCTCGTGAAAATATAGCTAATTAAATTATATCTGCTGTAAGTGTATGTTTTATACATCAGATTATATATTAAGATGATGTTTCACATTTCAGATGCAGGAAAAAAAAAAAAAAAAGAAAAAAAACACTTTTCAACCACAGGAACTAATTGAAGCTTTTCCAGTGAGGGGTTTAACAGCCACGCCATTAAAGCTACACGGCGGGATTAAAATGTTTGATTTTGCCATTGCATATTTTTCAGTGTGATTACACAGCGTATTCATCCGTGTTTATCTCGAGAGCATCGAGAGGGTAGCACACATTGATTTATTTTGGAATAGCAATTTTATTTCTCGCGTCTCTCAGGGCACGAGACACACACTGAAGAGAGAAAGCAGCGGCGCTCCGAATCAGGCTGCGTTCCCATAAAGCGCCCTAAAATGCTTTCTATTCACTCGTATTGATCTGCACAGTTCGGAGCTCTTCCAGCAGACAGCGTTCAGCCCATTAGAATTGATGAAAGCAAGATCACACACTCTTTCAAAGTCACACACATGCACACACACACACACATATACACACACACACACACACACACACACACACACACACACACACACACACACACACACAC
>JBCNYH010000016.1:19920499-19939738 GCA_039654325.1 Tandanus tandanus | reverse complement strand
CGACAGGGCCCTCACGTCATGCTTTGTCTCTTTCTCTCTCGCTCTTGTCGTCTATCTCCCTCTCCCTTCACCTCTCCCTCCTCCTTGCATCTCTCGTCTCCAAATCGGGCCTGACGTTCTGGGCGCCTCCAGGGGCCTCCGCCAGGCTCTGCTCATTTGGCCACTTGTCTTTATTTGTCTGACTCCATGGGAACGTTTATACCTGCACTCACTCTTTTGTACCTTTATCTACCACTCCTTCCTTCCTTCCTTCCTTTCTCTCTCTCTCTCTCTCTCTCTCTCTCTCTCTCTCTCTCTCTCTCTCTCTCTCACTTTCTACCCCTCCTGGTCCGAAGATAGAGGAGAGAGATGTAGGTCCTTTAAGGGTTTCCAGCTTGATGCAGCTCCTCTATTGTGTTTGACTTCCTCTGATTGCTTTTTTCTTTTTTTTTCTTTTTTTAATGGGGTGAAAATGAAAGTGTTCTATTTAAAATGTCTGTCATTTGCAACATAAATTTATTACACCATCTCCTGAACATTTTAAACCATTAAAATTGATCTGTGTCAAAGACGAAACTATTTAATGCTGTTTAAAGGCTTGAAATTGTCCGAGGAACATCTCGACATCTCCATTCTCATTACACATAACCAGATTTATGAATATGCATGATTATGCAAATAGAAACAACTACAGTATCTGTATAATCTTGCTAGCTAGATAAAAGCTGGTAAATTAAGCTGGCATTTGTCACATCAACCCAACCGCTTTATGTAATGTTACCATGGCAACTATGATCAGCAACATTAGCCTCGTTAGCTAACCAGGCTGGAATCTTGGTGGATTTGTTTTTTGTTTTTTGTTTTTTCTTCTCTTTATTTTCTCTTCTAATAATTTGCATGTAAGACAATCATTAGAGGATTAGACAATTATCTCTCACTTACTCACCTACTCATTTGCTGAACCGCTTAATTCCTTTAGGGTCACGGTTAGGGTGGAGCCTATCTCAGCCGTCACTGGGCAAAGATGAAATACATTCTGGACAAATGAATTTCTGGACAAAGCCAGGCCATTGCAGGGCCAACACACACACACACACACACACACACACACACACACACACACAACCATTCATACTCACACTCACACCTAGGGGCGATTTTGAACAGCCAATTAATCTGATGTACATGCCTTTGGACTGTGGAAAGAAAACTGCAGCACGGGACTCGAACCCAGGACCTTCTTACTGTGAGGCGGACACGCTAACCTCTATGCCACTGTGCAACATTTCTGTTTTATTTATTTTTTTATATAATTTGTATATTGATAGGTGAAAGACGTTTTTTCAACCAAATGACATCACAAATGGAGCTCATAAGTAGCTCCACCCCCAAATCCACTTACATGAAACATCTTGAATATTATTATTATTATTATTATTATTATTATTATTATTATTATTATTAATAATAATAATAATAATAATAATAATAATAATAATAATAATTCATTATTATTCTTCCTGCGCTTGTCTAATCCCGTTACGGATCTTTCTCACTTGTCTTAAGAAAATTCCAGAAATGTCCATAATATGTAAAATCATTCCCTTTGCGCAAGGTTGTTTTGATCTTTGTGGCATCTAAAAATTGGGGAAAGAGCCAAATTAATTGATAGCATAAAAGATATTTGATGCATTTCATAGAAATGTGGAGTAGATAAAAAAAAATAAAAATAAAGTGAATAGGAGATTTTGAGTCATGGTCATCATTCATCATCATATTCTGTCCTTCAGGATTTATTATTCATACAAAAAACATTTTCAAGTGCAGGGTGGTCACATAGAAAGGTAGAAAAATAAAAAAGAGAACTTATTTTTAGAGAGAGAGATTGAGAGAGAGAGAGAGAGAGAGAGAGAGAGGCACTTAAAAAATTATGTGAAGCAAAATGAGTAGTAATTATACTGGTGTGCTGAGAACGATGACTAAATTGTCTGTCCTTTTTCATTATCTGTGTTAATCTTTTCTGCATCGTCTTTATCATTTGTTCTTTCCTTTTCTTTTCTTTTCTTTCTTTGTTTTTGTTATTTCTGTTACAATTAACATTTGGCCTCGGTAATTATTATCACATGCAGCGATGGAAACCTATTTTGTTCACCACTCAATTAACATTCATGCTTGAACAATTTAATGCTAACTTTCTTTGATTTAGCCGATATTGTTGAAAGTATCAAAGATACGCACGAGAAATCCTGATGCAAATCAAGAGGGTTTAAAAGGAAATTAAACCCAAATGTAATAAAGCATGCATACATTGTATATGTCTTTACACATCAAAATGTGTTATTGTTATCACAAGCTTCTTCGTGAATAAATAAATAAATAAACAAACAAACAAACAAACAAATAAATAAATAACAATAATAGTAAATCCGCATATAGGGGGCGACATTGTGCTGTGAAAAATAGTGAAAATTCACATGATTATCACGTGTTTTATTTAGCAATGCAAACTAATTTGCATATGAATGAACGGCGCGGTATACTATTCCTTCCTTTATATCACAGGATGCTCGTTTTAAATGCATTAATTGTAGTTTTTGTGCCTTGCTTTATTTTATTCAGATGGTAACGTGTTTAATAACTGTTTTGTAAGTTTAATATCTGTATATTGTTGTTTATGCCATTAACTTCCCTTATATGAGCTCGTGAATTCATGTCTTCTTCTTGTGGTTTCGTGCACTCGCGATATTAAAGAGAAAAAATGGCAGCCTATCAAATGGATTTCAGCAGACTTCAAAAATGTAAGTAAAAACCACCTGATGATGAAAATATTAATTTACTTAAATTTGTTACATTTTAATTACATGTAGAACATACTAACAATCATCCATTCATTCATTTTCTGAACTGCTTAATTCCAATTAGGGGCACGGAGAGGCTGGCGCCCATCTCAGCCGACTCTGGGCAAGGGTGGGGTACACCCTGGACAGCTCGCATGGCCATCGCAGGGTAGAAACACGCTGACGGTTCTTTGCAATGGTTCTTTTATATGCCTCTCACCACAGACAGTGAGAGACATGGCTTAGCTGCACTGGGGGGGGGCAGCAGTGACAACTCACTGACAGTGGGGCTTGAACCCCCGACCTTCGGATCAGCACCTTAACCACCGAGCCACCACTGCCCCACATACTAACATATATTATTTAATATTTGTATTAACGTAATAGTAAATCGACAATAATTTCCAGTTCTTTTTTACCCTGAATGCTTTTTTTGTGTTCATAGCCTTCTGTGCACTTGACCTTGTAAGGAGTTTTGTAGGCGTCGCTGCATGCAAATCAGCCGTAAAGTACAGATGCAAATTATATTATGGAGGATTGACATTCATCATCTTACACACACTTACACAAGTACTGGGGACAAAAAAATATAAAGATATATAAAATAAAGTTTCTGAAATGTTTCTAAGTAGGCGTGTTTTAAGTTTGTTTTTATTTTCACAGAAATGTAAATGTTAGGATTTTACACAGAGTCGATAAATGATTGCTAGAGCTCCTACTCGAGATCTTTTTTTAACCTTAAAAGTCAGAATTAAGGAAGTTGGAATCAGCGAGAGCCAGAACTCATACAGATTTAAGTATTAAGGGTAATTAGTCAAATTGGATGGTGATGTTATGCAAATTTTGGATAAGACAAATGGTTGACAAATATTCCATCTGTGGTCGGAGGAGTAGTAGTAGTGTGTGTGTGTGTGTGTGTGTGTGTGTGTGTGAGTGTGTGTGTGTGTTTTAACAAGGGGAAAACTTTTATTGATTTATCTATTTTTTTTGGCAGTGTATCTAATCCTTAAATAGATACATAATATAGAAATGAATATCTGTGAAAATTTAATTGTTATTATTTTTTTTTTTCTTCAAGGAAGCATGGTGGCATAGTGGCTTGCCTCACAGCAAGAAGGCCCTGGTTTCAAGTCCCAGGCTCGGTGCCGGCGTTTCTGTATGAAGTTTGCATGTTTTCCCTGTGTTTGCATGAGTTTCCCACTCTGGTTTCCCAAATGGTTGTATGTGTGTTGCCCTATGGTGGATTGGTGAGCTATTCAGGGTGCAACCTGCCTTCGCCCAAAGTCGGCTGAGATAGGCTCCAGCCTCCACGTGACCCTAGCAGGATTAAGTGATTTGACAAATGAATAAATGCAAATTCTTTTCAAAGGAAAACTGAGTATTTAATTCAGTGAATTTCAAGGCCACTTATTGATAACACATCTGATTAAAAAAACACAAATAAAGCTGTGCTTATTCTTTTTTTTTTTTAATGATTTATAAGTTTTAGTCCTTCGGTGTTTGTTTGTAACACTTCAAAAAAATGAAGCTTATTTTAAAAACACCTGATGCAATGCGCGATAGGGTTCCCCTACCTTCAAGGAAAATGTTAAAATGCCCAAAATGGTACAAAAAAAGTGCCCTCTAGGGTGACCATATCATAGATAACACAATAAAATGCACTCTGCATACCACAGATAAAACACAATAAATTGCCTTCCAGGGTGCCCCTTACATAGATAATCCACAACACTATGCCCTTTAGGGTGCTCTCATTGCACATAAAGTAAGATACAGAAAAATGTTTCATCTGTGCTTAGTTCCAGGAGAGACACTATGATGTAGTGCCCCCTAGGGATGATCTTCAGGTGGAGAATATATAATGTTATACCTGATCTGGGTTCTTGTACATGCAAGAAAACATAATGTTGTGCCTAAAGATGCCCTTCCAGTGAAGCAAATGAGATGGAGTGCCCTATAGGCTTCTGCCCAAGAGGGAAGATGACATGAAGCACTACCATTTGGGGAAAATATCTGCCTTCAAGGGTGCCCCTATAGGAGAAAAGTGAGTTGATGCCCCTCATTTTTCTCCTTTATTTATTGATTTATTGCCTCTACCATAAATAAAACAAAGCAATGTGCACTTCAGAGTACCCTTATTGCATCCGTAGGGGCACTTCATTAGATTTGCATGCATGTAAATATAATGAAGTGCCCCTAGGGATGCACGTGATGTTAAAAATATATAATGGCATAGCTAATACGGTTCTTGTACATGCAGGAAAACATGATATGCCTAAAGATGCCCTTCCAGTAAAGCAAATGAGACAAAATGCCCTATAGGCATCTGTAAAAAAGAGAAGAAGAGATGAATCTTGTGTCAGTAAATCTGCCCTAAAGGTTGCATGTTAAGCAAAAACATGCATGTTAAGCTAATTGGCTGTTCCAATTTTTCCTGAGGCGTGAGCGTGAATGGTTGTGAGTGTTGGCCCTGCATTGGTCTGGTGAGCCGTTCAGGATGTACCCCATCTTCACCCAGTGTCGGCTGAGATAGGCTCCAGCCTTCTCACAAAAATAAATGGACGGATGCTGAAGATACTTCTGTATCATTTCATAGGCATGTCATTGACTACAGGATGTCTACATTACAGTCCTGACAGCAAATAGGTCTATTTTGTGAGGCGGACGTGCTAACCACTTCGCCACCGTTCCGCTCAATAGGAAAATACTGAAAAAGAAATCCACATGTATCAAAGGCAAGTAAGTAAATAAATAAATAAAATATTTTTTGAAGACAAAGGAATAAAAAAACATTCATTTATTTATTGATGAACTTGTCTGGTGTGTATAAATATCCCCCTCGTGCCTGGTAGCATCCCCAGGTTAAGGCGCTCCATGTCTTTCGATAAGCACTTTCTTTCTCGTCGCATAAACAGTGCCATTTGTTTCTCTCTATGTCTCAGGACCTCGTATGGATTTGTAATTTTCTCTCCATCATTGATCACAAGTGTACTTTTCCTCTCATCTCCAGATGAAACACGCACACACACACATGCGCACACACCTGCAGCGGTGATATTTTTATCTTAATTACCTTGGGGAACACGTGAAGGCGGTTAAAAAATGAAATGAGAAAATAAACAATATGTGATGAGCGATCGCTCGCGGAGGCGAATCGTAACAGGTCGGTGAAAACAATCGAAACACGTCCTTCCCTGCATGGGTTTGGCCCGAGGCCTTTTTCAGAACATATCCTCAAAGCTTCTATGAATTTATAAATAAATATCAAACCTTTCCCTGTTTTTTTTACCCCCCCCACCCCACTCGGTCTTATAAGCCACCATTATTCTTATGATCTCAGGGACTGATTTTTTGTCTTTTAATCAGGGGCCTGTTTAAAGGACTCGGCTTTGATTAATATCCTGCGGCTGAACATCAGCCTTCTGCCTTCTGCACGATGGAATGTGACCCCGGGGTGAGAGTCAAGGTCAAGGAAAAGGTGGAAAATGAGAAGACGGATCAAAGCACATTTGTAAACGTCACGTCTAATTATGTCTCGCAAGCATACTGAGTCGCGGTAAAAGGCCGGAGGTTAACACTGAGTCTAGTGACCTTAAATAGACCGAACAGAGCAGTATGCTCCATTTTTATTCCGATTAAAACTCCTTTTTGGGTGTTTCTCTCGTTAAACTGGTAAAGTCCCATGACCCTCGCATGACCCTGTTGTGATCTAAATGGCAGACTTGTACAGTGTGAGAGCATAAAAAGAACCGGTTAGCTGTAATCTAACGCTAATCTGATATAAGAATTGTATGTATTTCAGGCTTTAGCTTAAAAGTTTTCTCTTATTAAAGAGAATTAGCATTAAACAGGGTCAGAAAGTGCTAGTCAAGCTACGCTAATACTTTCAAATAATGTAACATTACAACATGTTTATGACTTGGCGTCCTGTCATGATGCTAAGAGCTGAGCGGACCTGCAATGACTGGAGATACTGTGTTTAAATAATCATTTAGAAATTTAAGGTCATATGATGCTTACAAATGTGATGCTTGTTGACACATTAAAGACGTAATGTTTAATAATTACACTGAAAGCGTCACTACACTAAAAGACAACATTAGCTAGCTGATCATATCTGTTCCTCAGTAAGACATGACCTAGCTGTCTAGTGTTTGGTGGATGACGTTAGGGGGGGAAGAGGGCAGTGGTGGCTCATTTGTTATTTCTCTGGGTAACTGGTCAGAGAATTGAGCGTTCAAGCCCCAGTACCAGCAAGTTGCCATTGTTGGGCCCTTGAGCAAGGCCCTTAACCCTCAACTGATCAGTTGTATAACAATGATAAAAATGAAAAAAAAAGGTCGCTGTGGATAAGGGCGTTTGCCAAACTCAATAAATGTAAATGTAAACAATGACATATACATGTTTCCTTGCATGTACAAGAACCTATGGGTGAGGGACGCTATTGTATATTCTTCTCCCAAAGTGCATCCCTAGCAGGCACTTCATCATGTTCTCTTGCATGAAAGGCACTACATTGCATGTCTCAACAGGAACAATGCACAGAAACAAACATTCTCACTTTGTGTGCCATGAGAGTGCCCTAAAGGGCACTTTGTGGTGTTTTTTCTCTATGGTACAGGCAATCAGTCAATAAATAAATAAAGAAGTAAAAATGAGGACATTACCTCACTTTTAGCTCCTAGAGAAGCTCCATTGAAGGCAAATATTCTCACATAAGGTAACACTTCATGTCATCTTCTCTTATTTATAAAAGTCTATAGGGCACTCCGTCTCATTTACTTTTCTAAAAGGGCATCCTTAGGCACATCATGTTTCTCCGCATGTAAAAGAACCCTATTGGGTATGCCAGTATATATTCTTTATAGGAAGTGCATCCCTAGTAGGCACTTCATCATATTTTCTTGTATATAAGGCATTACATTCCCTTACCCCACCAACCTGGGTTTGAGCCCCGCAGTCAGCAAGGAGCTTGCATGCACTCCACATGCTAGCAAGGGTTTCCACCAAGGTCTCAGGTTTCCACCCATGATCCAAAGACATGCACATTAGGCTAATTAGCAATTAAATGGATAAGAGTGTTTGCCAAATGCTGTAAATGTAAATGTAAATGTAATTCCAATTTGCCCCTAGGTGTGAGATGTTGAGAACTGGTTTTGCACTCACACTCATTTTGCACTCCTCACAACTCTCTAAGGTAAAAACTCCTGAAACCATGAGCATCTGTCGGTAAAAACAGAGCAGTTTTTCAACACTTTTCAGAACATGTTTCCTACCACCGCGTGGGTTCTCGAGGTTCCTCTCACCTCTCAAAGTCATGTGTGTAGTAGGTGGATTAGCGATGCTACATCGCCCTTTAATGTGACTGAGTGCATTCAGTCATTTGCACTTAATCCTATTAGGGTTGATGGGAGGCTGAAGCTAATCTCAGCCAACACTGGGAGAAAGCGGAGAACACTCTAAACAGCTCACCAGTCTATCGCAGGTCAACACACACACAACCATTTACACTCACACCTAGGGGCAATTTGGAACAGCCAATTGACCTAAAG
The DNA here is from genome assembly GCA_039654325.1 of Tandanus tandanus. Taxonomy (NCBI): domain Eukaryota; kingdom Metazoa; phylum Chordata; class Actinopteri; order Siluriformes; family Plotosidae; genus Tandanus; species Tandanus tandanus. The sequence continues at coordinate 19,931,370 of JBCNYH010000016.1, read as the reverse complement.
TGCATGTAGTTGGACTGTGTGAGGAAACCAGAGTACCTGGAGGAAAACCAAACAATCACAGGGAGAACATAAAAACTCCCGGGACTCGAACCCAGGGATCTTCTTGCTGCGGTGTGGACGTGCTAACCACTACACCAAGTGGTTAGCACGTCCTGTGCCTTATTATTATTATTATTATTATTATTATTATTAATATTAATTTTAACATTAATAATAATATTATTTATTTATTTATAATTTTTTTTTTATTCAAAGCAAACACTTCATTACCAGTCCACACACACGTTTTTCTCCAGATGGTCCTGCCAAGTGTTCCCATCACAATTCCGACTGTCATACAACTCGTCAAACCCATCACTTAACTCCTGAAATTAATACACATTAGCTTCATTTCTATTTTCATTAAAAAAAACAGCATTAAAATTCACCTAGCGGGCATTCCACCCCGTACGCTCCTCTGTGCGCTCAGATGCCATTCTGAAGTGCACCGAGTTGAACGCTTCAAAAATGATAATAAATAGCCTTCAGCCAACACAATGCCGACGTCAATCACTCCGCCTTCTCCGGCCAGCTGATGGTTCTCAGAAATTTGCATAACATCTGTTCCATTAGAACCCAAAAAAACCTGTTATCTCAAATTCACCCCGCCCCCTGAAATAATAATAATAATAATAATGACACCCAGTCGTTCTCTCCGCACGCCGCATCCTAATTTTAGCTCAGTCCAGGGTTAACATCATAAATATTCCTCCTCCATGCAAATGAGACATTATTATACATTACCTATACAACACATTTATCTTTTCTGTCAGGTGTGTGAGTTTCGCCAGTTAATGATCCCGAAGAGAGTCGAGTCACTGATTCTGTTTGGGATTGTGAGTCAAGGTTGAAAATAAACATCAGTACTCAGTTTGGGAGAGTTTTAGTTTGGAAAGTGAATTAAAGCCTGTTTTCTTAAAGCCTCTGTTAGCCATTAAGATTCAGGATGAGTGGTTGGCACTGACGCATCACAGCTGAGTGCAACAGGGGTGCAGAGAGGCTGGAGCCTATCTTAGCCGACACCGGGCAAAGGTGGGGCACACCCTGATCAGCTCACCAGGCCATTGCAGGGCTTACATGCACACTCACACTTTGGGGCAATTTGGAACAGCCAATTAGCCTAATGTGCATTTCTTTTGACTGCGAAAGGAAACCAGAGTACCGTGAGGAAACCCACACAAGCACTGAGAAAACCTGCAAACTCCACACAAACACCTGAGCCTGGGACTCGAACCCAGGACCTTCTTGCTGTGAGGCAGATATGCTAACCACTTCGTCACGGAGGCTCCCACCGAGAAGTTTCAGAGTTCGAATCTTAAATACAGGGAGTTTGCATGTTATTCCCATGCTCGCATGGGTTTCCTCAGGGCACTCTGGTTTCCTCCTTACAGTCTAAAGATATACACATTAGGGCAACTGGATACTGAAAATTGTCCCTAGATGTGAATGTGAGTGTGAATGGTTGTTTGTGACTCTGTTAGTCCTGTGACAGACTGGTGACCTGTTCAGGGTGTATCCCCGCCTCTCACCTGGGATTGGTTCCAGCTTCCCAACAACTTCATGGATAATGGATGGAGGCCTAAATGACTTCATTCTTTATAAATGACAACTTGTTTGTATTTACGCCAGATATTCTTTGGGGTGTCGATTATTACGCCCCGCCAAGTAAGTTATGTTTTACATTAGGTTCCGTTTTTTGTTTGTTTGTTTGCAGGTTTACACAAAAAAAGTTATTTATGGACATTCATGAAATTTCTTCCAGAGGCGGGGCTTTTGGACAAGGAAGACTCCATTGGATTTTGGAGATGATCTGGGTCAAATTCTTGATCCAGGATTTTTTCAAAGGATCCTTTAACATTGTGAGATAGGACAATTTTTTTGGAAGTGTTGTGCTACAGCCGTTCCAGGAGGGGGTGCTGCCACATTTTTTTTGGGGGGGGGGCTTGATGAAGGTTTGCACTTTTTTGAATCAGTGCTCTTGTTCTATATGATGTTAGAGAAGATATTATTTAAAAAGCAATATAGTTTCAGTTGCTTTTTGCGGAAAATTTGAATGAGTTTTCTCTTGTTCCCCTGGAAGGGCACTGATAACCCTGAAGCTGAGTGCACTGTGTGAAAGGGTGGGGCTGACACGTAAAAAGAACTCTTCCATTACTAGCACGTAGCGTAATATCGGCAGGGTAAATCAGTGTTTTTCAGCCTGTCTTTTGTTCTCTGTCCTGTTTTGTCATTAAACCATTTGGAGTGTTTCCATCCTCTCCTGTCTCTGCGTTTGCTCTTGTTCTACTGAGTGTTTTTGAGTGTTTGCAGAAAGCCTGGAATATAATAATCAAGCAGTCTTGTGTTCTCATGAATGTCAATAGCTGGGTTTTTGAAGGCATTCATCAAAAATGGCATATTGGTGTAATTGTGTTGCAAGGCGTATGTTATTAGCCTACACTTTGGAGTTAGAGTTTTTTGACCAGAGTTTCACATCGAGTGAATTAGGGATCAACATCAGCATTAAAACAGCACTTAGTCCCGTTCGAGCCTGTGTACTGATTAAATACGCCATTGTGATTAATGTATTGCAATTAGAGATGCCATTTGACTGTGTGCATTCTGTTCTGAGATTATATAATGTGCATCTAGTTTCAGTGTGATAAGTACGTAATGACACGTCTACTTTCTTTACAGGGGCTGATACATACACAGACCACGAACCGAGAAACACATACAAGTACAGAGGCCACGCCTCCTGTAGAGACCAAGGCAAAAATGCCACACCTCCTTCACTTAGACTGATGCACACAGGCCACTCCTTCTTCTCTTAGACCTGATAGGCAGTAAGGCCACACCTATATTATCACAACTGATGCACGGGTTGAACCTTCCATACTAATACTGAAAAACAAAGGACACACCTTCCTCATTTAGATTGACAGATCCAGAGTCCACTCCTGCTTAATTTGAACTGAGGTCACGCCTTTTTTTAGAGTAGTTGGAGTTCAGTTCAGTAGGGGTACACACGTACCCCCTTTACCAAAGCAGAAGCTCCAAGGCCACACCTCCTTTACCTGAAAAGAAACTCAGGGACACACCTCCTTCACTAGCCCAGAGGCTCAGAGGTCACACCTCATTTACCAGAACAGACACTCCAAGGCCTCACCTCCTTTATTAAAGAGGAAGCTCTGAGGCCACACCTCCTTTATCTGTAAAGACGTTCAGGGGCCGCACCTCCTTTACCAGAAGAGAGGCTCAGAGGCCACACTTCCTTTACCAGAACAGCGGCTCAGAAGCCACACCTCCTTTACCAGAACAGAGGCTCAGAAGCCACACCTCCTTTTACCCAAACAGAGGCTCAGAAGCCACACCTCCTTTACCAGAACAGAGGCTCAGAGGCCGCACCTCCTTTACTAGAACAGAGGCTCAGAAGCCACACCTCCTTTTACCCAAACAGAGGCTCAAAAGCCACACCTCCTTTACCTGAACAGAAGCCCCAAAACCACAGAAGTACAGAGATCATGCCTCCTTATCATGGACAAAAATGATGAATCCTTTATAACAATCAAGCACCTTTTTAATGAAACATAAACCAAGAGGCCACGCCTCCTTTACTGAGACCGACTGATGATGTGGACATGCCTCCTTCACTAGCTAGAAGTACATCTTCAAAACACAAACACACATTAGAAATGTGTATGTAAAAGGGAAATAAATGTAAAAAATATGATAGAAAGAAAAATATGGATGCATGGAGACGTACAGTGATCGATGTGGTGCAGAAGCTCCGATCACATGACTCTGCGGAAAAAACAAAACCAATAATGAATGAAAACACATGGAACCAATAGCTTATTACTGCTGATCTGGACTGGACTGACAGAGCACAGACAGGTGTTACCCAAGAACAACCTGTTCCTATAAACACACACACACACACACTCACACACACACACACACACACACACACACACGTAAACTCACGCGGTGTGTTTTCTGACAGCTGGACAGTGTTGTGCCTGGCCTTCCTGCCTGCTAATGGTCTTTAGCTGCCAAATGCCAAGTGCACACATACTCTCACAGATGCCAACACTTTGTTTCTTCCATTTTTATCTGCTGGCCATCTTGTCTCTGGTTCACTTTCTGTGTTTTCTTGTCTACCTGCTGTCTCTAAATGTTGCTACTGAATCAAGTAGCCTCTCAAAGGACCCCGTGCCTCGGAATGAGTTGTGTCTGTAAAGCCTGTAAGCAATTATCTTTAAACCGGGAAAATGCCGTAATGTTAATCTTACAGAATGACTGAGCTTTGATAGTAACCTTATCCACTAGGCTAGGACTGGGCGATATGAGCTGAAAAATTGCATCACGGTATTTTCGAACACGTTTTTCAATAGTCATATTTTTCACGATATCTTATGATGATATGAAAATAATTTTGAGAAATAAAAGAACATGACAACACATACAGACTGTAAGTATACCAGCACTAGGGGGCGCTCACTGCTCACATGCTCCTCCATCTCCAGTTGCCGACCACTTATCAAACATCATGTCATATAGGAGACCTAATATTTATTAAGCTAGTTCACCATATCATCTACATTATACAGGATCGTTACTGGTGTGTTTATGGGGCAAAAATATGTTTATGAGAAGATATTTAATTGGCCGACAGTACAATCACAATAACAATAATTTTTCAATATATTGCCCAGCCCTACACTAGACTGATATGGAAAAAGGATAGCATACAGGAATCTACTGTTCCTAGAGAGCCAGTTTTACCAGCTTGGGTCATTTTATTATTATTGTTGTTGTTGTTGTTGTTGTTGTTGTGGCAAAAAGTGTCTAGTTCATGATGCAAGAAATCCAAATTCATTTTTCAGGTGTTTATTTATCCATTAGGAAAAGAATAGCATAAAATCAACCACAAAAAAGAAATTGTGTCCCCCCCCCCCCCTCCCCCCCACGTTAACCATGGCTTTTTCCGAGAAATGACATCATATGTCAAGTTGACCTTGAAGGTTCTGAACTCAACGCCCCCTATCGCTTAGGACGGACATTTTGTTTCTTTTTCAACAATCTTTTACAGAGTTGAATGGCCGAAATAAAATAATCTTACACTCACTTAAGTGAATAAACCACTCATACAATAGTCACATAAATCATCGAATAATTAAATGGTGCAGTAAATCATACAATTACTCTTCTATAGGTATAATCATTAATAATTTAAATATTCTTATTAGAGATGACTTCATTGGATATTTCTCCATTTCAGGATTACAAATGTCTTTAAACAAAGGAAATATGATCACTCATTTCAAAGATATTACAATTTCTGTATTATTATGTTTCTGTATTCATATTCATGTTGACGCTGGTAATGATCAATAATTAATTCGAGTGCATGATAGGGAAGTCCAGCAATTTGCATAAGATTTATGGAGGGGCAAATGTATGACATTATGACATTTCAGACCGGCAGGCTATAGACCTGTTCAGTTCATGGGTCCAATACCCACAGCGCCCCCAATGGTTCCTGATACCCCCAATTTTTTTCCTCCACATTATTAAATGTATTTAAATTATGTCTTTTTTACTTGCAATGTACCCAGAACTCATTCCCATTGCTAGATATGTGTGTTTGCTTCAATATTCTAAAGTAGCACGCAGTCTGTTTTTTTCCCCATCACTTTCTGGCTTTATTGAAAGGAACAGTTCACCCAAAAAGGCTAGCATGTTGCGACGAAGACTAATAGCATCTAATTACCATTGGCTCATTTGCATAAATGAAAATTATTGACATTTCCTTCATCCTCTCGTTTGCTCTTTTGGCATACACTCTTGTCCAGAGTGGCTCAGAAGACGTGAAGACAGCAGACGGGATGGTGATGCACAGTTCACACAGATGCTGTTGTGCCTAAAAATGCTTAAAAAAACCCCAAAAACAAACATTAAGCTTATGGTATCCAATAACAATGAGCTGGATTGCATTTTATTATTTTATCGCATTACATTCAGGCAGTATGATGGGTAGCATAGTGGTTAGCACATCCTCATGGAGCCTATCTCAGCCAACATTGGGTGGGGACGGGGTACACCTTGAGCAGCCCGCCAGACCACTGCAAAGCCAACACACACACAACCCCTCACACTCACACTCAAACCTAGGAGCAATTTGGAACAGCCAGTTAGCATAATGTATTTGGACTGACGGAGAAAACTGGAATACCCTGAGTAGACAAGGTGCATAGCTATAAACCTGGAGATCGCAAGTTCGAATCCAGGTTGATGCCGCAGCAATCCACGACTGGAAGTCCATGGGAGGTAATTGGCCGAGCTCTGACAGGAGGGAGGGATGGTATATGCTTTCCTGTCACTTACAGCGATCACCAGCCAATCCATGGCCATCTGTCAGCTGATTCGTACAAAAGGGGGGGATAGAGCTTTCCCTCCGAGTGTGTCCGGCTGCCTCCGAATGCGCATGCGCAGCAGTTCGTAAAGAGGCAGGTGGCAGCATCACATGTCATAGAGGGTGCATGTGCATGCTTACGCCCCTCCCTGGTTGGTGGTGTTCTTATGTGAAAGGGAGGCAACACTTGACAGGTAGGAATTGGATATGACTAAATATTAGGGGAGGAAAAAAAAGAATACCTGTAAACCAACACAAGCATGCAGTGAAACACCCTCATCGAGCACAGGACTCGAATCCAGAACCTTGTTGCTGTGAGGCGGACATGCTAACCACCTCACCACCGATATCACTACTTGACATGACATGAGATAAGATAAAATAAAATAGATAAGTGCAGTACTGCTTTTAAGGTTGAAAGGGTAGTGGAGTGCGGGGGTGGAGGTGGTGATAAGGGGGGGGGGGGGGGGTTGAGTACTTTTTAGAACCTGGACTGGATGTATGGAGCTCCAGGGATCCAGTGTATTCTGGAGGACGAGGGGGATAAAATGCACATTTTTTGTTTGATTTGAAGACCAGACACTCCGGCGTGTTTTTAATCAGCCGCACTTATCCGTTCAGCGAGGGCTCTTGTCCGGAGTGCTCTAAAGATATGCATGCGACAGAAAGTGCATTCATGTTGAGTAAATAATGATCCCGAGATTAAATATAGACAAGTGCTTTTTCCCCCAGATACATCAAGTACCATTAGCTTTAGCAAGAAAACAAAAATAATGGAGGTAGAAAGCACCGAAACTGCATAAGTGCACTTCATGATCTACTGTGTATTATAGAGATATATATTATATAAAATATATATTAACCAGAGCACTGAAGCCTGTTTAAGTCTCCATACTGTTTATGGTTATATATAATAAACATAAAGAACGTTACTAGCCATAAATGTCTTTGGTTAAATGTTTAAAGTTTTAACCACTTCAGACACCGTAGATTGGACTGTACTCACTCACTCATTCACCGGGGCCGCTTAATCCTACTAGGGTCACGGAGAGGCTGGAGCCTATCTCAGCTAACACTGGGCGAGGGCGGAGTACACCCTGAACAGCTTGCCAGGCCATCACAAAGCCAACACACACAACCTTTCACACTCACACCTATGTGCATGTCTTTGGACTGTCGGAGGAAACCAACACAAGCACGGGGAGAACATGAAAACTCCAGGCAGAGACGCCCCTGCCGAGCCCGGGACTCGAACCCAGGACCTTCTTTCTATGAGGTGGACGTGCTAACCACTACACCACCCGCACAAACAATATTCATAGAAAAATATTTACAATTTAATGTTTATTGACGCCCATCTCAGCCGACTCTGCGTGAGGGTGGGGTACACCCTGAACAGCTCGCCAGACCATTGCATGGCCAACACACACACAACCATTCACACTCACTCTCACACCAAGGGGTGATTTGGAACCACCAATCAGCCTAATGTGCATGTTTTTGGACTGTGGGAGGAAACAGGAGTACCCAGAGGAAAACCACACAAGCTCGGAGGAGAACATGCAAACACCACACAGAAACGCCCCGAGTCCGGAAATCGAACCCAGGACCTTCTTGCTGCGTCTGTAGTTCATCCCTGAGTGTGTACATGTGAGCGTGTATGTGAGAAAGAAACAAGAAAGCGAAAGGTACGCGTGTGTGTGTGTGTGTGTGTGTGTGTGTGTGTTTATGATTATACAGTCTTATTGCTGCGTATTCTCAGCAGGAACAATGGGTTTGATCGAGTATCATTGTGATCGGAGCTTCCTCTCGTGATTCTGTTACGCTGTGTTTTATGAATGTGCGACAGTGTTTGTACCTTAAACCGCCTAATGCATTCTACAGGTATTACGTTACATTAGCGTATTATGTCATATTAACATCCGGGTAAAATATGGTTTCCTGGCTGAGGAACATGCTCCGATATTTGAGCAGATGCGCCTAATCTAAGTACGGAGCGCCGGCGTTATTATGTTTACCTCATATCCAGCGTTAGGTAGCGGTAAATGTCACGACATAACGCGTTTCTTATTTAAAGCCTTAAATGCACTTAGTGTAGAAGTCGAACAACAGGAACCGGAGCCGCTCCACGCTAGTGCAACTTCGCGTGATTATATTTAGGCTCCATGGTGACGTCGGGACCACATCGCATCTGGCTGGAAAAGAAATGGCCAAGGTTACGGATGAGTGTGTCGTGGTGAGAAATATGAGTAGCAGTGTGCTTCTGCCAGAAACAATGAATAGCTTGTAGGAGTGCGCAGGCCTCACCCTGTTTAAATATGAGTGTTTAATTAGGTTGAATTATTAATTAAGGCTTTATCATATCTGGATGTGGAACGGGAGAGAAGAAGCTAAATGAGTTTTTAACTAATGACTGCTGTAGTAGATATTTAACTCCCCTCGCTTTGACATGACAAAGCTGATAATAATGTTATAGCCAGTCATGAATTATAAACTCGGTCTATATAAAGAGATGCATTAGTCCGTCCTGAGATGGGATGTGTTTAAAAAAGGTGCTGTCGATGTTCGTAGTGGCGTACTGACAGCGTTTCTGTGTGGAGTTGGCATGTCCTCTCCATGCTTGCGTGAGTTTCCTCCAGGTTCCCCGGTTTCCTCCGACAGTTGAAAGACATGCATGTTAAGCTAATTGGCTGGTCCAAATTGCCCCTAGGCGTGAGTGTGAATGGTTGTGTGTGTTTTGGCCTTGCGGTAGTCTGACGAGCTGTTCAGGGTGTACCCCCTTTGCCCAGAGTCAGCTGAGATAGGCTCCAGCCTCCCCGTGATCCTGGTCGGCAAATGAGTGAGTGAGAGTGAGTGTGTAGTATTCAAAATGACCAATCAGCTTCGTTACGTGGGATTTAAATACGGGCAAAGAGATTATTTCATGTTAACCTTCTTATAATAAACAATATAAACAATATTACCAGCAAAGGATTGAAGTAGCTAATGTCAGCTTAGCATCCTGGCAAAGATTCCTTCTCACACCAAGACGGTCCTGGGTTCGGTTTCCAGGCTCGGGGCATTTCTGTGAGGAGTTTTCTTGTTCTCACCATGCTTCCATGTGTTTCCTCTGGGTACTCCGGTTTCCTCCCACAGTCCAAAGACATGCACAGTAGGCTAATTGGCTGTTCCAAATTGCCCCTAGGTGTGAGTGTGAATGGTTGTATGTGTATTGGCCCTGCAATGGTCTGGTGACCTGTTCAGAGTGTGCCCCACCTTCGCCCAGAGTAGGCTGAGATGGGGGCCAGCCTCCCCGCGACAATCGTATTAGGACTGCGGGAAGGTTGGAGCCCATCTCAGTTGACACTGGGCAAAGGCAGGGTACACCCTGAACAGCTCAGCAGTCACAGTTCACCAATCACATGTCCAACACACACTCACACTCACATCTAGGGTCAATTTGGAACAGCTAGCTAGCTTAATGTGCATGTCTTTGGATTGTAGGAGGAAACCAGAGTACCCAGAGGAAACCTACACAAGCACAAGGTAAACATGCAAACACCACATAGAAACACCCTCGCTGAGGTTAGGATTTGAACACAGGGCCTTCTAGCCATGAGGTGGACATGCTAACCCCTACACCCCCGTGCCGCCCCAAAGATTGTTCTGTTCTACAGAAATAATGCACGCCAGCGGAGGGGGAGCGATGCAGCGTGACGTGCGAAGTTAAGCTGAAAATATAATGTAGCCAGACAAGCTTTCACACGTGTGGCACAAAATGAAAACTTTTCGTCTGAAATCTAGCCGTTGGCATTAAAAAGAAAAAAAAAAAAAACATTAATTCATACACACACACACACACACACACACACACACACACACACACACACACACACACACACAATCCTAGTGTACAATGATAAAAAACACAGAGAGAAGAGCTTTGTTGACTCGAGGATACCAAGAATATATATCTATATACTTTTTTTTATCACACATGCCGATGTTCATGATGGACAACTTCATTTTTCTTAAAACGAAGTCGCTGTTCATGTGATTACGCCGTGAAATCGATACTGCGGGGCTGAAAAATGAAAGCAAGGTGTGTGATGATGTTTATGGAGAAGTAAGGAGGAACGACATCCGTCCATAAATCACGAAAACATTCCAGATTAATCATCATGTGGAAACTGGATTATATTATTAACACTGTATGTTTGTGTGTGTGTGTGTGTGTGTGTGTGTGTGTGTGTGTTTGTGTGTGATGTTTGAGAGCAGAATGATGTAAGAGGGATAAGGTGTGAGATCTGAGGTCAAGCTTCAGGGCTTTTTTCGCCTTTCGATACATCTGTGTGTGTGTGTGTGTGTGTGTGTGTGTGTGTGTGTGTGTGTGTGTGTGTGTGTGATAGAGCAAAAAAAAACAGGAAAAAGAAGTGCTCGTATCTAACGCCCCACG
>JBCNYH010000016.1:19874673-19887777 GCA_039654325.1 Tandanus tandanus | reverse complement strand
CGGCTGAGATGGGCGCCAGCCTCCCCGCGACCCTAATTAGGATTAAGCGGTTCAGAAAATGAATGAATGAATGAGTGGCTTCAGCCATTTCTAGACTTCCTGTAATAGAAAATGACTCATTGTTTGGTTTGTCATTTGGCGGTGGAGAAGTGTGACTCCTCGAGCAAAGTTAAACTTGGAGTGTTGGACAAAGCCGTTGTAAGGGTATGGTATATGGCTTTTATAATACGGTTAATCTGCACATTTCTCAAAACCTGATCTATCTCTCTCCGCCACTCTCGCTTCTCCACCCTTCCATCCACTCTCCTCCTCTTTCATTTATTCTGTTTCTTTTCCCTGATTGCCTCTCTGTCCTTCCTATCGTCTTCCCCCTTTTAGACTTGCCCCTAACTTTCTTAAGATGTCACTAATCAAGGCTGCTGCTCCAGAGGCTGCTGCCCAGGGGAGGCCTAAAGCTCTTCTCCAATTAGTGTCAGCACACAGACAAATACCTCTTTTTTACAGAGAGCGACAGAAAGAGAGAGAGAGAGAGAGAGAGAGAGAGAGAGAGAGAGAGAGAGAGAGAGAGAGAGAGAGAGAGAGAATAAACGAGTGTGACAGCAATTCTAACAAACAGTCTGGCAGCCAAATAGACAGATAGACATGAGTACCACACACACACACACACACACACACACGCGCGCGCACAGATGCAATTAGCTGAAGATCAGTTGGCATGCGAATCATGACTTCGCTCAGGGTTGGGTCATCTTGAATGTTGATTTTTTTTTTCTCTCTCTTTTTTCCCTTCTTCATTTCTTGTTTATCACACGATAGACATCCCTAACATGTTTAAAAATGTATGGAAAACAAATATTTTCTCTCTCTTCTTCTCTCGTTCTTTCTCTTTGTTGGGTCTCAATGGAAGCCAGTTCATGCCAACTAAACATGATTTTTCAGTGCTTTGTCTCATAATTGCAAGAAAGTCTCCATTCTACCAATCAATTAAAAATAATGAAATACATTTGAATCTAATGAATCATAACATACTTCTCTATAATTATGAGATAGCACATCTTAACCTCATTCCTGCTCTATGGCTCTGAGAAGCGGAGGATGACCAGGGCGTCACTGCAGAAGATTCAGACCATTATCAACATTTGTAGTGTATTTTCAACATCAGGTGGCCTGCGGAAATCCGAAATGAGGAGCTGTGGCTGAGACTGCGTCAGGAGTCAACATCCAAGCAGATTCTGAGGACGAAGTCGGGTTGGATTGGGCACACTTCTAGTATCACTCACCAACCATTAACCTGGAATCCGCAAGGGAAGAGGGGCAGGCGCAGAAACAGCTGGTTACTGAGAGATACTGAGGCAAAGCTGAGGAGACTGGGAACCAACTGGACTGGTGCAGGAATGATAGCTCAGAGTCGAGTCAGATGGAGAAGTGTTGTCGATGGCCAGTAAATAGGCAAGTAAGTACATCTTAACCTGGGTTTACACTGGGGCCACGATGTCTATGATCTCCACAATTTGAGAGAATTATGATGAGCATGGGATTGAATCATGATGATAATGAGGGAACTTGCTGGAACCATGATGATCTTGAGAGAACCTGGTGGAGCTGTATTGATCTTCAGGGAACCTGGTGGAATTGTGATGGTCTTGAGGGAACCTGGTGGAGCCGTGATGATCTTGAGGGAACTTGGTGGAATCATGATGATCTTGAGGGAACCTGGTGGAGCTGTATTGATCTTCAGGGAACCTGGTGGAGCCGTGATGAGCTAGAGGGAACTTGGTGGAACCGTGATGATCTTGAGAAAAAATTGGTGGAACTGTGATTATCTTGAGGGAAATTGGTATAACCGTGGTAATCTTGAGACAACTTGGTGGAAACGCAATGATCTTGAGGGAACTTGGTGGAATGGTTATGACCTTGAGAGAACTTGGTGGAACCGTGATGATCCTAAGAGAAATTGGTGGAACTGTGATGATCTTGAGGGAAATTGGTGGAACTGTGATGATCTTGAGGGAACTTGGTGGAACCATGATGATCTTGTGGGAACTTGATAGAATCATGATGATCTTGAGGGAACTTGGTGGAACCCTGTGGCATTACACATTAGCCAGTGCTGAGCTGCACAAACAACAAGCACAGAAATTGCGGTCAACATTTATTTTTGTTCCTAAACCAACTGATGACAGGAAAGCAGATTCGGCAAAACGTCAGCTGCATAAGCCATTTTGGATTTACCATCACGCTCATCTCTGGCAGAATTCTCGTCCTCAGAGTCACAAGAATGTGACGTCTCACTGAGTCCCCAAGAGATGTCAACACCTTCCAATGCGTTATCACTTCCACGGAAAAACGACTGCTTAGCTCATAACACCTGTAGTTTAGCACACCGCTAGTAATCCACAGTATTAAATGACCAGTTTTGTGCCTTTTATGGTAATTTATGTAAAAATAAGCATCTGAATCACTTAAAACTATATCATACACACAAATTATGCTGTAAGGATGACCAGCACCGCTACTCTTTAATGCAGAGCCAGATTTCCCTTGCTGTTTCTAAGTGTGTGTGTTTATGGTCTGGTATTTCCACTATTCATTCTCATCCATGTCTTTATTTCTTTCTCTGGTAGGCTATTATTTTTTTATACCCAGTTGAAAAAGCTGGAAAAAAAAGTGAGTGATGAAGAAAGAGTAGAAAGAAACCGTTCCATGGTCAAGACAGAAAGTCAGTGGGCCAGAGGACGGAAAGAGAACAAGGGATGGGAGAGAAGTGAAAATTCATGAGAGCTGAGAAAAAGAACAATGGTGAGAGAAGAGAAATAAATTGACACTTGCACTCGTTCACACCTTGAAGGAAGTTGGAGTAACAGATCCAGCTACCGTGTTGTTTTTTGCTTTTTTTTGTTTGTTTTTTTGGGAGGGGAGGAAACTGAAGAAGCTGGAGGTGTGAGGCGTAAATGCTACCCACTGCACCGCCGAGAGGTTTTATACCGTACATGACTCACACGGCAGCACCAAAGGAAGTTCACCATACTATTTTTTCCTGGCTAAGTCAGTGAGGTTGAAAAGCAATAAGACGAAACTTGACACTAAGTACTGGGTATGATTTACATAAAGATGTCATAAATTGTCACTCATCCTAGCAAGCGGAGGAAGGCTGTGTATTTCCGCTTGTTAGACAGCTGATTTACGCCTGCAGTGGCTGACAGAGGGTTACTATTCAAACCAGAGCGTGGATTAGAGCGTATTAACGGCTGTGGGGGGAACGTTGCTGAAAGAAATGTTTTGCAGGCACATTGTCAAATGGGCTGAAACTTCCTAAAGGTCCGAAGCTGCTCTTAATCTGCGCAGGCTGAAACCCGCGCCATGTGTACACGTCCTGATTAGCGTGTCACTCATTCTTCTCACACGGCTCAGTGAATGAGAACCGATCATTTACTGACTGTCGGCTCACAGATGCATGTTCCAGGAAGACGGGCTCGTGTCTCCGTTGATGGCAAATTGTGCCAGCCCTGAGTGATTAGTCAAAGTGGGAGGAGGAGCTATTAAGGAAGTTGTTTAGGAGCTGAATGGACTCGGTTCCTGAACACAGCGAGCACATTTTCTTGAAACGACAGACCTTAATTGATGCTCCAAAGTGAGAAACTTCATTTACACAGCTGGGAGAGAGAGAGAGAGAGAGAGAGAGAGAGAGAGAGAGAGAGAGACGCAGGGAGGAGATGGGTGGAGAACGGAAATGGAGGAATGGATGGATGGGTGGATGGACAAGTAGCGAGGGAGGCAATCCATAGCTCATAGAGGGAATGTTTCGATGGAGGGAGACTGATAGGCAAAAAGAGGAAAGTTGACATTGGAAAAGAGAAAGAGCTCCAGAGAGAGGAAGAGTGGAATGGTAGAGGAAGTATGAGATAGATTGAGAAAGGAAAAGAGATATGAGGGGAATGTCGTTTTTAATATTCATCATTCATTCATTTTCTGAAGCCCTTAATCCTAATTAGGGTCGCGGGGAGGGTGGCGCCCATCTCAGCCGACTCTGGGCAAGGACAGAATACACCCTGAACAGCTCGCCAGGCCATCGCAGGGCAGAAACATGCTGACGGCTATGCATGGCTATTTTTTTGACGAAAATCAGCAGTGGTTCTTTTACACTCCTCTCACCATAGACAGTAAAAGATATGGCTGGCCTTTGATAATCCAGTTAGCTGCACTGGGGGGACAGCAGTGACATCCCGCTGATAGTGGGGCTTGAACCACCGACCTTGGGATCAGTAATCCAGCACCCTGGATACACCACATGGTGCTGTAAATTTTCCACGTCGCTACAATAACACATCATCACAAAGTGGTTGATCTTTGTTTAGTAATTTCACTCCCATTTGTGGGAACTTTCGGAATTTATTCTGATGTTCATGTGATTAAATACGCCTCATTCTCCAGGATAAGGAAGTGGAGTGAAAGATGATGGAGTCAGCAGGAGTGTTTTGGAATTGAATATGGATTACAGCTTCAATCCGTGTCTCATCCAGCTAATGCGCCTCCACATTATTAAAATTCTCTCCACCCCCCCTACCTCACCCCACACCACAGTAGCTTGTTCCACATGCATCCTGTGACTTGCACCCACTCAGCCTGACCTCAATACATTTCATCATCTTCCATTTTCTTGATATTTTGTCATTATCCCTGCGTAATTATCAGCACTAGCAGAACCTTGTCTCAAAGTCTACCAGTCTCTTGAAGAAATCGACTAATTCCCAAGCTCTTAATTGATGTTCAAAGTCATTTCATATTGGTTGTTACAGAAGAAAATCATGTTTGGGAAGAAAAAAAAAAGAAATGAGCATGTTTTGAGGTTGTTATGTAAATTGTAAAGTAGCAGGCTGTGAAAAAGTGGAATCCCTCAAGGATCAATTATTGGTCCATTACAGTTTCTACCATTTACATAGTACAACAAGCTCTGAAACAAGATGTTAAACAAGTGAATGCTTGTAGAGTAATATTTTTTGAATAATTGCAGCAAAGTAAGAATTTCACACACTTGTAATCAAACATTCAAGGGGAAAAAAATAACAATGATTATTACACAGTTCTACTTCACTTCTAGTTATTTTCACTTAATGAAGGAACAATAGGTGAAATAAAATATACATTTTCTCATTTATCTTTCCTCAGGGTTATACTTCATTTCCAATCGGCTAAAACACAGTATTGGTGCTGAAAAGTCTCTTATTTCCGTGAAAAATTTAATTTTCAGCGAGGATTATATGATACTGTTTTTCATAATGCTTTGTTTCTCCAGCCTTCTCCAGCAACATTGCATCATCCAAGCATAAAACAACTGTAGAGAATCACACAGTATTATTGAGATGAAGAGAAACACAATGTGTTTAATAATTTCATTTAATGTAGTGTCTGTAACTTTTGCTATTTCAAAATGTTCACGGATCTTAAGTGTCATACAAATGAAATTTGGCTTATTCAGATTTCACACAATAACACATAATACAGAAAAAGTATACTATTTTGAGATGCATAATTTAAGATACTGCAACATGAACTTGACATGGTTACAGACACTACAGCATTTTAACAGAAACACTGTCATTAGTAATTTTGGGGTAAAATCCATAATTTTGAATGGATTTCTAAAATTTAACCAACATTTATTACAGATTATGTGTCTCTTTAATATTACAGCAGTTTCAGCATCAACACTGTTGATGAAAAATTAATAAATTGCATTTAATTATTATTATTATTTTTTTTTCAAGTGAGGCAGTATAACACTGAAAAACTGCCATTTTAGTGGAACATATAAAACCATATCTGAAAAACGACTGATATTAGCAACTTGAAATTTTCAGGGAAGCAAGATTGTCACCTTCCACATAAGAAAAACATCAGAATATATTTTTATGGCAAACTAATTCTCTGTATTAAAAGCATAACATGAAAAATCAGCACCAATACTGTGTTTTGCCCCATTCTTTTATTCATTCTATTTCATTATCAGTAAGAGTTTAGTTACCTTCGCCCAGGTTGTCAGTTTGTTTTTGCGAACAAAATCCTGACCACACCAGTGCACAGGTATTCACCAAATTTGGTGAAGACACTACCCTTCTTGAGACCCAGGGATGATTAGATTTTGGAATATCTTGGTCAAAGGGCAAAGTCAGAACAAGGTCACAAATTGTGGAGATAGATATTTCCCATGTTCATTTGGAATTGCAAACATCTTAGAAACACAAAAAAAAGATATACGTTTAAATATGCAAAGGTCAAAGGAGTCTCTAGGTCACAGGATTTTGAGTGATAAAAGCTCTGACTTTTGTCCTTAATTGATCCTAAAAGTACATATTGACCTTTAACTAAGACAGTTACCTTTGACCTTGAGTGACCTTAAAAGGTCAATACCAAGGTCACAGGATTTTGAGTGCTAATAGCTTTGAAACAAGTGCTATTATACAGCACTAAAAGGAAAGCACACATTGACCATTAACTGAGACAGTTACCTTTGACTTTGAGTGACCTTGAAATGTCAAAATCAAGGTCACAGGATTTTGAGAACTAATAACTTGGAAATGTGCTGGTAGTGCTGATAGACTAAGTGTTACTGCAAAACACTAATAGGAAACCAAGCCGATGTATTATAGAACATGTATCCATATAAGACTGATTTACTGCATTATATATGCTGCATGATGGCAGTACATTGAACATTATGAGTGCCCCTCTATTTTTTTCCCTTTCTTTATTTATCTACTTATTCTAGGAATATAGGGAATAAAAGAGGAAGATATCCTGGAGGTTCATCACATTATACATCTCCACATTTATTCAGACCTCAGGATCTATTTAGTTTTATAAATCCACCAACCAGAAAGTTTTTGAGAGGTCAGAGGAAGAAACCTCCAGTGAGAGCATTTGAGACATGACAAAGACAATCATGTAAGCTCAGGAACAAACTAAAGAAAATTAAGATGTGAGGAAGCAATACAGCCCCCTAAACCATAGTATCACCCACACATGAAGAGTTTGAGTTCAAAAACAGATGAGTGCCATTGTTTTAATTATGAAAATATTTTGAAGCTACCGGAAAAAAAAAGACGTTTTTGAAAGCTACTGGAAAAAGTATTTTTTATTATTATTATTATTATTTTTTAAGCTACTTAAAAATAGTTTTTCTCATAATTAAAACGATGGCATTTACCTGTTTTTGAACTCAAACTCTTCATATTTATTAATGAATTAATTTATTTCAAACATCAAATTTTAGCCATACAGCTGTACTTATGACAAAACCAAGGCTTCATTTCAGCTTTCGAGCAATCCCCGCCTTGTAAAACTGAGGCTCAAGTACATTTAGGAGTACATTCCAGCTCTCCGACACTTTCATGGCAATGTATTTAATGGTCTGTATCTACATCCTCCAGAGCCTCATCGATCTTATCAATTAGAGGTGGAAACGGAAAAAATTCACACTGTGACATTCCAGGATATCACAGTAGCGTGTCATCTGCATACAACTTCACAATGCAATACAATAACGCAGCAGCGCAAGCTTTGAATTATTTATTTAGAGAAACTTTAAATTATACACTTTCTATATAATTATAGCTTTTCTACCACTGGCTGATTTTACCCAGTACAATTTCAGCCATTGTTTCAGATTATCACAAGCCAAGCTATATGAGATGATCCTGGTCAAAATGTAGAACAGACTGTACTATATCGTGTGCCCTTTATGTCTGATTATACCTAAATACTTACTCAACCAATTACCTATTTATTAGCTCACAAATTCATGCAATGGCCATTAATGGTGTAGTGGTTAGCATGCCTACCTCTCAGCAAGAAGGTCCTTGGTTCAAGTCCCGTGTGTAAGGAGTTTCCAGGTTCTCCCCGTGCTTGCATTGGTTTCCGCCGGGTACTCCAGTTTTCCTCCTACAGTCAAAAGACATGCACATTAGGCTAATCGGTTGTTCCAAATTGTCCCTAGGTGTGAGTGTGAATGGTTGTGTGTGCTCGCCCTGCGATGGTCTGGCAAGCTGTTCTCCACCTTCGCCCATTGTCCAGCCTCCCTGTGACCCTAGTAGGAGTAAGTGGTCCGATAAATGAATGAGTGAGTGATGTAGGGAGGGTGGCTGGAGCCCATTGCAGCCAGGTGGGGTACACCCTGAAAAAGTCGCCAATTCATTGCAGGGCTAACACACACACACACTCATTCACACTCACAGTCACGCTTAGGGGCAATCTGGAAACATCAATTAGCTTAACATGCATGTCTATGGATTGTAGGAGGAAAGCGGAGCACCCGGAGGAAACCCACGCAAACACAATGAGAGCATGCCAACCCCACACGGAACCACTCTTGTCGAGCCCGGGACTGGAATCCAGAACCTTTTTGCTGTGAGGCAGACGTGCTAACCTCTACACTATAGTGCCAGTCATTTCTCTTCTGGGGAGAGAAATATACCTTCATGCTCTAAACAGATACATGTAGTTGCCTCAAGGTCCAATAATGAGCCGGGTTGTATATAAATGGTGGTGTAGATCAGACACACTGATATGTGGTCATCTGATGAGATATTTATTAGTTTGTTTAATAATTAATTGTCTTTTTTAATCATTGTCTCTACTAGCAGCAAAGCAGAACAGCAAAATAGGATGGCAATAGCACTAATTGTACTCAGTGGAAGGATGGGGAAATTGATGATTAACATCATGTTTAGGGAAATGAATTGACTGCTGGTGAAACTTACTATTAGGCCAAACAATCATAAAAGAAATAGCAACACATGGCCATTAACTAACATGGCTACAGTGCAAAAGATACTCTGCCACTGAAAATACTGCTGGGTAGCACTGCCAGCAGTAGAGGAGGGAAAAAAAGCCAGCAAATATTAGCCATCTGGCAGTGTTTTTGCCTTCTCGGAGATGTTTAGCAACCAGAGCTTCTAGTACACTGTATGTATTTGTGGATTCTATTATGATGGATTATTTTGTATGTGTGGACACAGGTTGTGTTTTTCTTTCATCACTCAATTACTCATTTGCCGAACCACTTAATCCTACTAGAGCTTTCTACAACAGTCCAAAAACATGCACATTAGGCTAACTGGCTGTTCCAAATTGCCCGTAGGTGTGAGTGTGAGTGTGGGTGTGAAGGGACTGGCGAGCTGTTCAGGATGTACCCTACCTTCGCCCAGTGTCAGCTGAGATAGGCACAGCCTCCACTTTAACCTAGTAGTTCAGCAAATGAGTGAGTGAGATGAGTTATGATTGCGAAAAGTGAAGACAATGTGGAAAATGTGGAAACCATTTGCACCCTTGCCATTTTTTTCTTTAGAGCCCCTGTGTGATGAGAGCCACTGGAGTAGATGATTGTCGCTTCATCCTTTCATTTGTTCGTAGGATGGAATCTATTAACAAAACCAAGATGACAAAGCACTGGGAGAAAAAGTCGATATCAATTACCCTTTTACTCTCAATACCAAACTACTGAGTCATTCAGTACATCAGATACAAACAATGACTCAATAGTTTCAAACCTTTTCACGCCATACTCCACTTCATGCTCGGAAGAAGGCCATGTGAAGGCTCAAAACAGATCAATTTGGTCAAACCGACAAGAGCTGACAGACAACTGGGGGTGTGTGGGGGGGTGGATTGGGTAGAGATGTACCAATTTCTCAACACGCTAACACAAGAGGCTCTTCTACACTATATTTCCGCTGCACCTGTTATTACCACAATGCTCGGGATTGGTTCAGAACTCTGGTTTGCTGCTGGGATGACATCAGTACAGTCTGAAAGTCACTTCATGGTTGTAAAGAGACTGGAGCCTATCTTACCTATGGGCGAAAGTGGGGTACACCAATAAGAGCTCGCCAGACCATCCCGGGGCCAAAACACACAACCATTCACACCCACACTCAGTTTGGAGCAGACAATTAGCCTAATGTGCATGTCTTTGGATTGTAGGGGTTTAAACCAGAGTACTTGGAGGAAACCCACACAAGTAAGGGGAAAACATGCAAATTCCGCACAGAAAAACCCTCGCACAGCACAATACTCAAACTCAGAACCTTCTTGCTGTGAGGCTGATGTGCTAACCACTTCGTCACAGTGCCGCCATACCTATAAACACATTATATACATTTACAAATAATGATTAATTTGCAAGTCTCTTTAAACAAGAAACTGATTTAAATAAATTGAACACTGTATAGATATAGGTTTTGTGAGTGCTGGCCCTGCACACGGGGTGTACCCCGCCCTTGTCCAGAGTCGACTGAGATGGGCACCAGCCTCCCAGTGACCCTAATTAGGATTAGAAATTGAATGAATGTATAGAAATATGCACGAGGCACCCATGATTTGCTAGTGTCACAGGTTAGTGACAGGGAAGTGAACGTAAGCCAACTCTCCCTACTCCCTGAGAGCTCGGCCAGTAAACTTTCAGGGGCTCCCAGCCGCAGATGGCTGTATGCGCCAACTGAGATTCAAACCTATGAACTCTGGCTCCTGAGTGATGCCACTATCATCGATGTTGATACAAAACGCAATCTGTGGCTGGGAGCCCTCATCTCTGTCACACACCCATCTGCCAAACCGTTCAATCCTATTAGGTTTGCAGGGAGGCTGAAGCCTATCTCAGGTGAACCTGGGCGAAGGTGGGGTACACCCTGAACAGCTCACCAGACCATCGCAAAGCAACACACACACAACCATTCACACTCACATCCCCAGCTAGAGGGAACAGCCAAGTAGTCTGATGGTCATTTTTTTGGACTGTAGGAGGAAACTGGAGTACCCAGGATGAAACTCACACAAGCATGGGGGAGACCATGCAAACCCCACATAGAAATAACCGAGACTCGAACCCTGGACCTTCTTGCTGTGAAGCAAAGGTGCTCACCACTTCGCCACCTTGCCGCCCGGCTGGGAGTTCATGGCAGATAAATGGCTGAGTTATCAGGGAAGGAGGGACAGCATGCACTCACACTCCTGTTACTTGATCACCAGTAACGACCATCTGTGGGCATACAAAGGCTTTGCTCTAAAATGTGTTATTCTTCCCATCAATATGCATGCACAGCATTTCCGAAAAATGCATGTGGTTGGCAACACGTGTCTTCTGCGTCCCTGGTTGGCGGTGGTTACATGATAGAGAGACATACCTGATGTGAAGAAAATGCGGGTGCCACATTCAGTGCATTTTGTTTCCAGGTTCAGGTATCAACTCAGACTGTAAAAGTTTAAAAGGGGGTAAATATTCATGCAAACCACTGTACATTATGTAAATCTGATTTACAACCCAGTATCCACTAGTCAGAGTGTTGGTTATCCGCGAACATGCAATGCGCTGTAATATCTTCCTATGTTCAGTATGCTGTCTCGAGAGTTACGCCTTGACAGACAGTCCAGAAGAGAGAGATTTCACGCCTTCTCCTTTTCGCCTTCGCTCCATTTCTGCTCATCACTTTCCCAGACAAGTTTCATCCCGGCGGTTTCAAAAAGACAGCGTGGAAAGGACAACAGAGAGGGAAGAAACAGGCATCTGTGGCCACAAGAGTGTAGAATCTAAAGAATTCGTCTGGATGGCGAGGTGCCTTGAAGAGGTTTGCCGCTTCCAGACAGTTTGAAACATTTAAGCGTTCTCTCTAACACTGCATGCTGGTTTAGACTTTCTCAATCTCTCTCTCTTTCTCTATCGTCCTTCTTTTCTTCCTCAGCTGGGAGTTAACAATGTTTGCAACTAGTCTTAACCTCCTCAACACTGTCCGCTCTTACATTCATGTCTGAAGTCCGCTGCACACCATCTGCCCACTCCGTCTCTAACGAACCCGCTTTCACCTCGTTCCTTCAGGTCTGTGTTTCTGATAGCATCATTAGTGTGAGCGACACAAGAATCTGCTGTCCACACCGCGATCAGTGATTGACAAGCCCGTATAATTAACACGTTGCGTTTAAGATATTTTTACACTGTTTACGTCTACGTGTCATAAATATGAGGGGTTTTACGGTCATGTAATTGCTCCCGATCTCACCACTTTTTTTTGCCGTGACATTGAAAAGCCTCAAGCGAAAACATTTGTCGAAAATAGCTCGGTACAGACACATCTCCAAATCCCTATCTGTTCCTTACATAACACACCAAATAATCTTTATCTCTCCAGCTAAAAAAAAAGAAAGGTGCAGTCAGGGTCAAAAAATAAACAGAATTATAGCTTAGGTATCTTTTAAGTGCCTGTACATAATACAGTAACATGCTATGTAATGAAGGGCAGCACAGTGGTGTAGTGGTTAGTACGTCCACCTCACGGTCCTGAATTCGGGTCCCAGGCTTGGCGAGGGCATTTTTGTGTGGAGTTTGCAGGTTCTCCCCGTGCTTCATGGGTTTCCTCCAGGTACTCTGGTTTATTCCCACAGTCCAAAAATGAAAGGTGAAATTGAAATAAGTGATGATGATGAAAATAATGATGATTGCGGTGGTGGTGGAGATGATGAAGATGATGATGATGATAATGATGATGGTGGTGATGGTGATGATGATGGTGGTTATGGCGATAACAAAGAAGACAATGATGACGATGATGATGATGATGATTTAAGATGATGATCATGGTGGTTATGGTGATACCAATAAAGAAGAAGGTGATGGTGATGATGACGGTGATGATAATGGTGCTGATGATGATGGTGTTGATGATGGTGCTGATGGTGATGATGATGACAATACTGATGAAGATGATGATATTGGTAATGATAATGATGATGAAAATGATGACGATGATTGTGCTGAGAAGGACATCATTTAAAAGTCGCACAAGGCAAATAAGACAAGCTAGTTTTTCCACGTTCCTGTTATTATGGAAACGCTGATGCATCATGAAGCGCCACAGATTTCATGAAACGTGGAGATGGTGTAAATGGACAGTATTAACACTCCGCCCCCTGAGAAAAAAATAAATAAACAGTTCATTCAGTTTATTTAGCGTGAGCAAAATCTGTACATGTAAACACAGCCTGTGTGTGTGTGTATGAGAGAGAGAGAGAGAGAGAGAGAGAGAGAGAGAGAGAGAGAGAGAGAGAGAGAGAGAGAGA
>JBCNYH010000016.1:19798239-19808390 GCA_039654325.1 Tandanus tandanus | reverse complement strand
TATGTGTGTGTGTGTGTGTGTGTGTGTGTGTGTTTGTGTGTGTGTTTGTGTGATCTGATGCGTCCTTACACTGTGTCAAGAATAAGTCCTAAAATTAGATCCACCCAGAGGCGAGTGCATTCCTTAAAACTGCTGCCGAAAGTAAAGAAGCAAGGTAACAAGATTAGTTACTGTGGATTTGAAGCTGTAACATTTCATATTGGTGGAGGTTTGTAGTGCGTTTGATCACCTAACACGCGATTACGTTCGCCGCATGTGGATTAGGCTTTTTTTTTCTTTTTTCTTTTTTTTTTTTTTTTGGCGAGAGGCCTCATGCGTGAGGTGTGTCTCAACACTCTAAGAAGCTTAACGTAGAATGTAGCCATAATAGCATTAGTTTTCCCTGGCGTTTCACGTCGAAAAATCTGATTTTCCTCCAAAGTTTGTCATACATGTGCAAATCCCTGGATGTAATACGCCCGAGTTGCTCTTAAACCTCTTTTCTTTAGCCACGAGGAGTTCGAAGGCTTTGATCATGCACAGGGGAGAGACAGACCTATCTGGTGCTTACTATGTGTGTACTGTAGATTTGTGTTTATAAGTGGAGTGTAGGAGGGATCCACACACACACACACACACACACACACACACACACACACACACACATACACACACACACTGTTTAGAATTCATTGGTTATTCTGTGCATGTCCATTCTGCTGTTCGACACAGTAATATTGCTGACATGCAGAATAATCCTGTGTTGCGTTCTACAGCTGATATTTCCCCGATATGTAATTTTACAGTGTATGGAATAATAATATGAACACACTCACACCCACACTCACACACACCCACACTCACACACACAGCTCTTATACACACTTTTCGCCACTCTTTTCATGGCCACTCTGCTGGCTCAGCATAAAATCAAAATGATTCCAGCAACAGATTCTTAATCATGCATTCTTAATTAAACTTTTATTTTTTTTAAAAACACACACACACACACACACACACACACACACATACACACACACACACACTCAATATGCTGCCTCGCTACCACCAAATATAATGCTAAACATATGTGTCTCCATTTGTCTAGGATTTGACTTGAGCAAAAGTCTGTGCACTTTTGAATGGGAATAAAATGAAAACTGTACCGGGGCGGCACAGTGGCACAGTGGTTAACACCTACGCCTCACAGCAAGAAGGCCTGGGTGCGATTCCCTGGCTCGAGCGTTTCTGTTTGGAGTTTGTATGTTCTCCTCGTTCTTGCGTGGGTTTTCTCCGGGCACTCCGGTTTCATCTCACAGTCATAAAACATGCACAGTAGGCTAATTAGCTGTTCCAAATTGCCCCTCAGTGTGAGTGTGAATGGCTGTATGTGTGTTGGCTCTGCAATGGCCTGACAAGCTGTTTAGGGTGTTCCCCACCTTCTCCCAGAGTTGGCTGAGAGAGGCGCCAGCCTCCCCGCGACCCTAATTAGGATTGATCGGCTTGAAAAATGAATGAATGGATGGATGAAAATGTACCTCTATCTTACAGCCTCGGACGGTTGTAGAGATTTTTTGTTTTCATTTAGATCTGCCATATTGGTGTTTTTCTCCTTTTATTTTACGTTTTAAATGAAAAAGAAAATAATAAATAAATTAAAAAAAATAAAAAAATATATATATATTGCTTCTGTTACCATTGTATTTAATTACCTATTGTACCACACATATCTATCTCCTACACCTTATGTACCTGTGTGGTATATACTAAAACCATTAATTCCCTCAGATGAGGTGGTTGTTGCTGAAGGGTCCCCAAAATGGAACGATATCCACTGAGCCCTGAGAGAAATAAGTATATAGTATAGTTTTAGCATATACTACACAGCAATATAAGAAAAGTATACTAAAACAATCCTACTAGGGTCGCAGGAAGGTGGAGCCTATTTCAGCAGACATCTGGGCGAAGGCGGGGTACACCCTGAACAGCTGACTAGTCCATCACACACAACAGCCAATTAGCCAAATGTGCATGTCTTTGGGAGGCACAGTGGCGCCGTGGTTAGCACTTCTACCTCACAGCAAGAAGGTCCCGGGCTCGGGGAGGGTGTTTCTGTGTGGAGTTTGCAAGTTCTTTGCGAGCTTGCACGGGTTTCTTCTGGGTACTCCTGTTTCCTCTCACAGTCAAAAACATACACAGTAGGCTAATTGGCTGTTCCAAATTGCCCCTAGGTGTGAGGGTGAATGGTTGGATGTGTGTTTTTTGGCCTGCGATGCCCTGGCAAGCTGTTCAGGGTGTACCTTGCCCTCACCCAGTGTCGGCTGAGATGGGCGCCAGGCTCCCCGCGACCCTAATGAGGACTAAGTGTCTTAGAAAATGAAAGAATGGATGTTTTTGGACTGTAGAGGGATAACGGAGTATCCAGAAGAAACTCACGAAAGCACAGGGAGAACATGTAAACCCCGTACACAAACGCCCTTGCCAAGCCCAGGACTCGAACCCAGGACCTTCTTGCTGTGAGGCGAATGTGCTAAGCAGTACACCACCATGCTGCACAATAGTATAGCACAATAAGCGTTAATTATAACATGTACAATGACAAAGATGTATATGCAAATGAGGATTTATCCATCATGTGATTAAAAAGTGTGCTTCTAGTGACATTTCCATCCTGCAGATATTACACTGAGGTCACAGGTCAGCTCGGATGATGCGTTTTGTGCTACCCTGGACAGCCTAATGTTCATCCTTCCATATAAATAAATAAAAGTGAAAGCAAAGCCATGGAGCTCAGCTCGCATTAACACTGCTGTGTTTTCAAGGTTGATCCGGGACAACCCTGTGCCCTGTGGGTCTGGAGCAGATTATTTTGAGAAGATCTCACGTTAACTTTTCTACGTTTACCCTTTTGAGCTCAGAGTCGAAGTCACAGACTCACCTGCAGGGCTTTGGGTGGATAAACAGACTGAGCGTTTGGGAGAAGAACAACCATGCTTCTGTCAGCTCGTTTTTTTATTTATTTTTTAAAGCGCAGTATTTCTTGTAAGACTTGAAGTAATGTGGAGAAATGTCATCCAGACCTATCTCCCCCACCCCCACCCCCCTTTCTTTCCCCCCCTGAAGCTAGCAAGTCATCTTGCCGCAGCATCCCGGCTGTCTTCTCCACTGCAGGGCATTCACCGTAAAGGCTTTTGACAGAACCTCCATCTCGGCATTCTCATCTTAAGGAACATCCAGAACTTTCCGTGACACTCGAGAACACGAAACTCACCTGAGGCGATACACACATTTCTCATCAGGTAGAAGTCAGCGCTGGTGTCTTACAGTCCTCTCGCCTTTTTTTTTCCTTCTGTTATTTCAGGATGACATACTGTCTTCTTTATTTTTCTTCCAGAGACAGGAGCATGACAGGAGCGTTTCATATTGGCGTAGGCTCAGCTTTTTCATGTCTCTGTGTGTACATCTTAAACGTTCTCAATCAAAACCTCATGATAAGAAGCTGTGGTTTTATCTTAAAGCCTGGATACAGCTCCTAAATCAATAAAAGTCAAGGAACATCATATACAGAGGAATAAAGCTCAATAACTACTAGGAGAAGGACAAAGACTGGGGTGTGAATTATAATTTTATTTGTTTATTTATTCATTCACTTTCTTATTTATACAAGAAACCATAGATGCCATGATGTTTAGGTCCTTGCTCGTGGGTTTTCTATGATATTAGCCTTGGACGCCATCGTTCTGATCCTGAGTTTGTCCTTGTATCCGGGTATCCATGCACAAGTACTACACACTTACACTGTGTCTCCTTTCTCTTTGGAATAAAGCCACAGAACATCAAAGTTTTCTTTATAAGTATGCACAATGAACCATCTTCACCACACGTCTTCATCTCCTAATTCTCCAGTTTTCTCTGCTTCTTCTAATAAAACTGCACAATTTAAAAAATATAACAATTACTCAGGGACAGTGATGTTCTCTGTCCACATGCTGTAAGATAGATAGATAGATAGATAGATAGATAGATAGATAGATAGATAGATAGATAGATAGATAGATAGATATCATCTGTACAAAAATTTCTAGAAATTATTATTGTATATTCCAAGATTCTAAACAAGGATAAAAATTTTAAATGTCGATTTTTATAAATATGTAGTCCATCATCTAGAATATAATCATTTGTTTTGAGGAAAAAATATTTTGAGTTTAACATCATCATACTCATAACACATTACATTATTACAAGGCTTATAAAAGAGTGTCATTCTGCACGTAATAATGATAACATGAAATGGGCGGAGCTTAAAATGTGTCCATCGTTGCTATGCTTAAGATAGCATGGAGGTTGTAAGTAAAAAAAATAAATAAATAAATAAAATAATTATTATTAGAATTATTACATATTACGACTCAACAATCTTATCATTCAAAGTAGAGGACAAAATGTTAATGTCTCTGATAAATATGCTAAAAAATACTGGCTTGCGTGCTGTTGTAGTAAAAATAATCAACGGCGGTGTTACGTGATGAAGCGGAGTTTATTTTATCAGCATGAATTTTTTCTCATTATTTTCCAATAACAGCACAACTGAAAACTCGGTTACAATTACATTACAATACAAATTCCTGAGTATCAAAGAACAGCGTTAAAATATTTACCTCCATGTTTTACCTTCTCTGTGTGTTTACGCAAAAAGTTAGGAACGGACTATCATAAAGTTTTTAACAGAGGCGGGGATTGGGACGAGGAAGACTCCATTAGAATTTGGAGATGATTCTGGAAGCAGGAATTTTTATTCATTCATTCATTCATTTTCTGAACTGCTTAATCCTAAGGAATTTTTTAAAGATTCTTTAACCTTGTGAAATAGGACAATTTTTGGACGGGTGGTATCACAGCATACCCAGCAGCGGGTGCTGTGTACTTTCTGTCTTTTTTTTTTTTTTTTTTTGGCTTGGTGGCGGTTTATGCTCTCTGAGTGCTCTTTTTGTGACTACTACTAGGGCTGACAGTGAAGACTCCTTCCAGGTGTGTTAAATAAATATTTCCTTGCAAAAAAATGTCTAATTAATAAATATATTTATTTATTTACGAACCACATTCTGACCAATCAGGATTGAGAATTTAACAGCACAGGCGTAAAACAGGCTGTACCTTACAGTGAGAAAGTTAGAGCTTCAAATCTTATTCAAGGGACCTTCTATATATGTGGCGTTTGCATGTTTCACTAGGTTTGTGTGGGTTTCCTCTGGGTTCTCCGGCTTCCTCCAACAGTCTAAAGACATATATATCAGGTCAACGGGCTACTATAAATTGCACATTGGTGTGAATGGTCTGTGTTCGTCCTGTAATAGACCGGTGACTGGTCCAGAGTGTAACCCCGCCTCTCACCTGAATTCAGCTGAGATTGGCTCCAACTTCCCCACGACCCTGATGGATAAACGGTACAGATAATGGACGGACGGATGGATGGATGGATGGATGGATGGATGGATGAATGAATAAGTAAACAGGATGTTTAGATGGAGTGCCATAGCTCTAAATACTCCCCTGCTGGATATCAGATGGCTCGAAGGAGTTTTGAGAAATGAGAAATGAGAGACACACTTTTGGTGTTAGCAGTGTCCTCAGCTTCACACATCATCCTGACAAGGTGTTATTTATGGACGTGTTTGTTTGTTTGTTTGTGTTCGGCTTGCGCGAAGTGGCGGCACTGAATAATTGGAACGATTTGTATTCTCTTTAGCCGAGTCAGATAAGGCCTCGTGTGGATTCCGCCGATTGATTCGTTTCAGACGGAGTGAGAATGTAACACGGGCTGCTGTCAAGCTCGCTGTATAACCGCTTCAAACAAGTTTATTACTGCGAGAGAGGAGAAGGACGTGGCTTGTTCATCTAAATGCGCATCCAAACGTGTGATCAGACTACCATCCGTTTCTGCTGAGATGCTTTGTCTTGGGCGTGCCTTAGTTGGGATTTAGCATCAGGCGCTGCTGCTAACCAAACACAATCGACATCGAACTTGACTGTTTTTGAGGTCATTCTGACAAATTGACCTCAGTTTGACCTTAAAAAATGAGGTGAAGGTCACGGTCCTCAGAACTCATGTGAGAGGGTCTTGAGATGAACTTGTGTTTAAAATATGAAGGTCCAGCAACAAATTGTTATTAGCAGTGGAAGAAATAATAATAAAAAAACCTTTCCAAATTTTAAACTCACTCATATGCTAAGCCGTCTAATCCTACTAGGGTCACAGGGAGGCTGGAGCGTATCCCGTATATAGAGCGTATATAGGCGAAGGCAGGGTACACCCTGAACAGCTTGCCAGACCAACGCAGGGTGAACACGTACACAGCCATTCACATTCACACCTAGGGGCAATTTGGAACAGCCAAATAGTTTCATCAAGTTCAAGTTCAAGAAGCTTTATTGTCATTCCAACCACATGTAGCTGACGAAGTACATAATGAAATGAAACAACATTTCTCCAGGACTTGGTGCTACATAAACATATAACATAAAGATCAAATTCGAATATTTTTTTTTTAAAAAGTGCATGTCTTTGGACTGTCAGAGGAAACCGGAGTATCTGGAGGAAACCCACATCCAAACTGCACACAGAAACTCGCTCGCCAAGCCCGGGGCTCGAACCCCGGACCTCCTTAGTGTGAAGCAGACATACTACAATTTCATGGGGCAATTTGGAACAGCCATTTAGCCTACCATGCATGTTTCTGGGAGAAAACTGGAGTACCTGGAGGAAACCCATGCAAGCACGAGGAGAACATGCAAACTCCGCGCAGAAATGCCCTGATCCTGGGAATAGAACCCGGAACCTTTTTGCTGTGGGGTGAAAGTGCTAACCACTGTGCCACCGTACTTCCCTTCAATTTAACAAAGAAGCTCATACGTTCCTTAGTTATACCTCTAGCTGAATCCTTGAAGGATTTATGTAGGAACCTGCAAACAAAAACAATCTCCTTGATGGACTTTTATCTAAATTTATTTTTGGAGTTTAGATCTCATCTAAACGACCCTTAAAGAAAAATAATGTACTGACTGTATAGGTTCATTCCATGTTGCTAAATAACCATAAATACACTGTTTATACACACTGACAGAAAGATAATCACCAGAGAATCGAGCAGTCGAGCCAGGAACACCTACTCGCGACTAATGCCCGGCAATTTAGCCAACGTGAGGTGTAAAAATTACCGCCGTGCGAAGGAAGGCCAATGCTACGTCCTCCCGCGTGCCTGAATGTGATATAACGCGAGCTCGTCGCGTTAGATTCTTCACTTCTGTTCACTCTGTCGTGGAGGACTGATTACAGAGCACACTGCGGGGGAGTAAGCTGTGTGTGTTTTATCGCCAACATGTCAGTTTGTGTTATTTATATTGATCTGATTAGCAAAAGGTCAAAGCTAGTTAAAGAGGTCACTCACACCCTAGGACAGAGTGATGTTAATAATTACATGTGACTGACATAACAATGCTATAGTTACATAAGAACAAAGCAGGAGATGCCCAGGACGCAGGTTGGATGTAGTTGTGTTTGTGTGTGTGTGTGTGTGTGTGTGTGTGTGTGTGTGTGGGTGTGTGTGTGTGTGGTCAGTCCTCACAATCAAGCACTTTATCATTTTGACAAATGAAAGAGAGAGCTGATGACAGTTTGGTGTGTGTGTGTGTGTGTGTGTGTGTGTGTGTGTGTGTGTGTGCACCCCAAACCACCGTCACCTCCCCCAGAGCCAAATCAATCAGGAGAGATGCACAGCAGATACAGCGAGGCTGGTTTATGAGCAGAGATAAATTTCAATCTTCCTCCACTCTTATTAATGTGTGTACAGTACGTGTGTATGTGTGTTTATATGCATGTCTTTGGACTGTCGGAGGAAACCAGAGTACCCAGAGGAAGCCCACGTAAGCACAGGGAGAACATAGAAACTCCACACAGAAACTCCCAAGGCCGGGACTTGAACCCATAACCTTCTTTGTGTAAGGCGGACGTTTTAAACATTACACCAGCATGATGCTCTTTTCTAAATATACCTCATTTATTAAACCAAGATGTATTATTTTTTTTTAATTATTCCTAATTTTGGGTTAATTACACTGATACACTGATCAAATAGTTAGTAGTGATTAGCACATCTGCCTCACAGCAAGAAGGTCATGGGTTCGATTCCCAGACTTTGCAAGGGCGTTTCTGTATGGAGTTTTGTTCTCCCAGTGCTTGTGTGGGTTTCTTCAGGGTACTCTTGTTTCCTCCGACAGTCCAAAGACATGCAACTTAGGCACCAGCCTTCCTGACACCTTAGTTGAAGTAAGCGGTTCGGCAAATGAGTGAGTGATATTGGTATGGGTACTCCGGTTTCCTTCTATAGTCCAAAGACATGCACATTTGGCGAATTGGCTGTTCCAGATTGCCCCTAGGTGTGAGTGTGGGTGTAAATGGTTGTGTGTGGGTTGAACCAGTTACCTAGAGTCGGCTGAGATAGGCTCCAGGCTTCCCATGACCCTTGTACGATCAAGCGATCCAACAAATAAATGAATCAGTTATTTAAAGCAGTCATTTAAACCCCGGCTTTTAGGAAGCGCGGCACGGCCCTGTATGCAGATGTGTCGTCCTCCGAGTGTCGACAGATTTCAGAGCCGTTTACATTTTGAGCAACTGTCTGAAGAAGCACTTCACTCGAAGGACTTCATGGTGTTAGCATAGATGAGTGTGTACCGTAGCAAGAGCTACAGAGATTAGCTGAAATGCATGAGTGAGTGTTCCGTTCGAGAAGAGTGGCTGTTTTTTTTTTTTTTTTTTAATGTCTTGTAAGAAAGAGCACTACAACAAGATATGCACTCAGGGGTTATTTGTTTTCATATAAATAAAATATCCCTCCTTCTTTGCGAATATTTGTACCTGCTTTTTTTCCCCGAATCCATCAAAAGCAGCATGACAAACTAATGAAACTCAAAATGATTCAGTTCGGATTCAGAGAGAGAAGCTGGAGAGATCTCGGAGCTTTCGTCTCCGTGCTCCTTTATTATAATAACCTCTCTGTAACACACATATTTATGAACTGAGGCTCTTTTTAAATGCATTCATTTGGGAAATGCTCTTAAGCAAAGCTCAGAGGCCCAGAAGTGGCAACCAGAAATGACTTTCATAGAAACTCACAACCTTCTGGTTGCTGGTGTAGCACTATATTCACTGAATAGTAGTGTTTAAAATTAATTTAAATAAGGGACTTGGCCTAACATGCCTGCAGAAGTTATAACTTTCATTTATTCATCTGGTTAATCCTATTAAGATCATGGGGAGGCTGGAGCCTATCTCAGCCGACACTGGGCAAAGCTGGGATACACCCTGAACAGCTCACCAATTCATCGCAGTGCAAGACACATACAACCATTCACACTCACACTCACACCTAGGGGCAATTTAGTACAGCCGATTAGCCTAATATGCATGTCTTTGGACTGTAGGAGGAAACCGGAGTACACAGAGGAAACCCACACAAGCACGGGGAGAACATGCTACACATAAACACTTTCACTGAGCGTGGAAATCAAACCTACGACCTGAGGCGGACATGCTAAGCACTACAACCACTACGCCACCGTGCTACCCCTAAATAAAATAGTTAAATATTTTAATGTTGGTTGCTTGATATGGCGGAACGGTGGTGTAGTGGTTAGAACGTCCACCTCACAGCAAGAAGGTCCTGGGTTGGAGTGGACTGGGCAATGGCGTTTATGTGTGGAGTTTACCTGTTCTTCCTGTGCTTGCCTGTGTTTCCTTTGTGTACTCCGGTTTCCTCCTACAGTCCAAAGACATGCATATAAATTAAGCTAATTTGCTGTTTCAAATTGCTCCTCGGTGTGGATGTGTGTGTGTGTGTGTGTGTGTGTATGGTTGTGTGTGTGTGTTGGCCCTACGATGTTCTTGCAAGCCCGGTGTCGGCTGAGATCCGTCCGTACAGCCCTAATAGGGTTAAGCAGCTTGGCAAATGAGTGAGGGCTTAAAGAGTTATAATTGATGAGAGGAGTCAATTAAAATATGGTGTGAGTCTATTCTCATTCATTCATTCATTTTCCGAACCGCTTAATCCTAATTAGGGTCACGGGGAGGCTGGCGCCCATCTCAGCCGACTCTGGGCGAGGGCAGAGTACAC
>JBCNYH010000016.1:19775693-19794393 GCA_039654325.1 Tandanus tandanus | reverse complement strand
ACCCGCTGATAGTGGGGCTTGAACCCCCGACCTTGGGATCAGTAATCCAGCACCCTACCACCAGGCCACCACTGCCCGCTCGGGGACATATAATTTTTAAATATTCACTGTTCTCTGGCTACATGTTCCAGGGGGTCTCAGTTCGACTGGTTCCTGATTCCATGAAAGCAATCGATTCCCCCCCCCCATGACTTGTTGGTTAGGGAGAAACACGGTTACAATGTTAATGGTAACGGTTACTAATGATTGAAAAACAGCAATTATTCCTTACACCATGAACACATCATTGTTTTATAAACAGTGCAGCCATTTCCTAGGCAACTGTCCAAATTTTATGCATGCTAATGGATAAAGGTTATGTCCTCCACAAGAAGTGGCTTTGTGCTGTATGAGGAAGCTACATGTGTAATTATGACCACTAAACTCGACCGGTTGTTAATTGAGTCTGAGGTGGCTTTTCTAACCCTGTTTGAAGCAAAATACAATACGATGACTCACACCAGCAATGCCTTATGTAATAATGTGCCATAATGTATTCAAGTGTTTCCAGATAAACTGCCATCAAACGAATAACACTGTAACCTACAGCCAGTGCATTCATAATGCATTTGGACCTCTCCTAATTTTCCTCGTGTTGCAGCCTGAGCAGAAAATGAATTCAGTTCATTGTTAACTGATCAACGTGCAGAAGAAAATAAATCTGTTTGAATATGTGCAAATATTGCATTCCAAAAATACATTTAAAATGCACTACTTAGGCTTGATCTACAGTAATTCTTTACTTGATCTTTGGGAGGTAAAATATTTTTTAAATATACAACCCCAGGTACAAAGATTATAGAATCACAACACTTATGTAGTTATGGGATGTTCACCCTGTTTTTTCCCCACAATTATTTTGTATTTTTCTTTCCAAACTGCTATATCCTTTATTAGGGTCATGGGGAGACCTGAGCCCATCCCAGCAAACTCTGGTCGAAGATGGGGTACACCTTGAACAGCTTACCAGAACAATACATGGCCAACACACACACACACACACACACACACACACACACACACAAACACACACACACACACACAAACACACAAACATGCTACAGTACAGTATATCAAAACATGGCAAGCCTCAGCTCGCATAATACACTCACTCCACTTCTAGTCATTCAGACCTACTGTAATTCGACAGAAATGTCCCTCTCTGACTCCGACCCACTCTCAATAATGTAGAGGTGGACTCAACAGAATGCCGAAATCTCGTTAGTATCGATGGTGAGATAATAAACTGCAGCGCTGCACAGATGCTCCAGAGAGCATTATCAAGTGGAGAGATAGAGAGAGTCCAACCTTATTTACCACAGAAACCAGTTTAAGCTTGCTGGAGCTCTCCTAGAGAGCGTCTGAGAAAGTGTCCGTAATCACACGCTGTCCAGAAGCTAACTCGATTGTCAAGGCTCTAACTCCGAACTTCTCCGCTATTCTTCGGAATGTCGTTATCTGAGTAATATGTAGTAGTAATGTTGGAAAAACTCTTTACTATATACACTTCCTTTCCACTTTAATATGAACACCTGTAGACATGTTCATGACCTGCACCAAGGAGGATGTACTTTATGTGCAGTTTGAAAAAAAATAAACAATGTGAGTGGATTTTTATGAAATTTGTACTGGGGGCGGGGCATTGGACAAGGAAGGCTTGCTTAGATTCTGGAGGTGATCCTGATCAGATCCTGGATCCAGGAATGTTTTAATAGATTCTTTAACATTGTGAAATGAGATGATTTTTTTTAGAAGTGTTCTATTACAGTAGACCCAGCAGGGGGTGCTGTGTACTGCCTGTTATTTTTTGTGTTACGTATGAACTTTCATAAAATTTCAAACGGAGACGGGGCTTTGGACAAAGAAGAATCTATTAGATGTTGGAGATGATCTGGATAAAGTTCTGCATCCAGAAATTCTTTAAAGGATTCTTTAGCAATGTGATTTATTTATTTATTTATTCATTCATTCATTTATTCATTCAATCTTTTTTTTTTTTCCCCCCTCCGGGTGTCGTGGAAAGTGTAGTATTATAGCAGGTCCAGCAGGGGGTGATTTGTACATTTTGGCTTGGTAGAGGTTTGCGCTCTCTGAGTGCTCTTGTTCATTTGTTATTTATTACAAACAGTATGGACTTGAGATGTGTCATGATTTGGTGGTTAACGTCATTTCGTTTCTCGGTATCCACATCCATTCCTGCGGCTCAGGCCTTCAACACATTCCCAAAAAAAAAAAAAATGGGTTGAGATGGAGACAATTTACGATTAGTAATGTATTAAAACAATAATAGAAATTCTGTCGTGATCTGAAACAAGCGTTCATGATCATGATTAAGTATACAAGCCGTACCTGGAAGCGGGGATAAGCCGAGGAGCTCGAATGAGTTTACTGATGAATGCAAGAAAATTTATTTATAAAAAGACAGAAATAAATTTGGATATTTTATCCACTACGGTGTATAATATCATTCATCAATATGGGGCGGCATGGTATGTTTAATGGTTAGCACGTCCACCTCACAGCAAGAGGTTCCTGGGTTCGAGTCCCGGGCTCGGAGAGGACGTTTCTTTGTGGAGTTCAACGTTCTCTCTGTGCTTGCCTGGGTTTCCTCTGGGTACTTCAGTTTCATCCAACAGTACAAAGACATGCATCTTAGGCTAAGTATTCCAGATTGCCCCTAGGTGTGAGTGCGAATGGTTGTGTGTGTGTGTGTGTGTGGGTTGTCCTGAGATGGTCTGGTGAGCTGTTCAGGGTGTTCCCCGCCTTCGCCCATATGAGTGAATGAGTGAGATTTTTATTATTCTATTATTTTCATTAGCTTTCATGTGAGCTACGCGGAAGGTACTGTGATTTTTATTTTGCAGGAAATTCTGTGTGTGTTTGTCAGTCCTCAGTCCACAAGTGTGCGCTCGGTCTTACCTAGTAAGTAATTACCTTTGGCGTGAGCTACTTTATATATTGTTGATGTTATTACTACTAGACATTTGCGATCTTACAGTAATTGTATTAAACTGAAGTAATATCACGATAGTCATTACATTTACATAGACAGGAACTTTCCAATAGGTCTAAGTCCAGAATCTAATTACATCATTACAAGTTTAACTTCATCTTCAAGTGCGTGCGTCCGAAGAAGTGTCCGGAAGAGGTGCGTTTTTAAATTCGAATTTCTCCATTAATGACATAATAACTAATGTCATGACAGAAGTAATGATATTAGTAGTATTAGCATAAACACGTCATTCAGGTATTATACAACAAGGATCTGATATTTATATATGCCAGCTGGTGCCACGTGAAAGGTCTGTGAATGTGTGTCATTTATTTTCTTAACCTGACCCCGGTTCGGTTGCATATGAAGTCAATGGGAACCAAGAAGCAGGAAGTAATAATTGTCTGAGTATAGAGTTTGAGGATATGCACCATATGATTGGCACAAGGGATTTACTGAAGCCAATCTTTTGAATTTGTTGCTTCATCGGGTCATAACTAATTTGCCTAAAATGGAGGAAACCCTAGTTTGATTTGTCGTTCTTCACTGTTGCCAGAATCATCACGCTAAGTAGCGAGCTGTCACGTGAACTGACGGGTCGTCTGACTCTCTCTCTCTCTCTTTTTAATATCGCTCGCTAATATGAATATAAGCTAAATGGAGCAGTCACTCTAATGGAAAATATGGAGCTGAAAATTATATACTGCACGATCGGGATCCAAATCAAGCTAATTAAAATCAAGAGTTTATACAAAACATTCATGAAGCAGAAAGATGAAAAAAATGCTGCTCAAGATTATGGCTTTAGTAATTAGCTACACCATACAACTACAGAATTTAAACTGTTTACACCGTAAATCTCTTTAACACAAAATTACTGTCAATTACAGTGAGATAAATATGGACCTGAGTGTGATAATTAACCCATTCAGTGCCAAATTATTCTTTGGTGATTGCTTTTGAAGCATCTTCTTCAGGACTGAGTAGAAATTATTCAGTATTTTCACCAAAGTCTGGACCCGGAGGGTTAGAGGTTATCACTCACTCACTCACTCACTCATTTACCAAAAACAGTCGCGGGGAGGCTGGAGCCTATATCAGCCTATCTCGGTCATTGTACATGTTATAATTAACGCTTATTAATTAGTGTGCGGCATGCTGGCGTACCGGTTAGCATGTCCACCTCACAGCAAGAAGGTCCTTGGATAGGGCGTTTTTGTCCGGGGCTTGCATGTTCTCCCTGTGCTTGTGTGGGTTTCCTCTTGGTACTCCTGTTTCCTACTACAGTCCAAAGACATCCATTAATTTTCTAAGCCGCTTAATTCTCATTGGGAGGGAGGCAGAGCAGAGCAACAAATACACAACCAATTACACTCACACCTAGGGGCAGTTTGAAATGGACAATGAGTCTAATGTGCACGTCTTTGGACTGTCGGAGAAAACCGGAGTACCCGGAGGAAACCCATGCAAACATGGAGAGAACATGCAAACTCCACACATAAACGCCTGGGACTCAAACCCAGGACATTCTTGCTGTGAGGCGGATGTGCTAACCACTACGCCACCGTGACGGCCAGTGTAGGGTAAGAAGTAACGTTTTTTGGGGTCGAGTGTAAGATTTAAGGTGTTTAAGGTTGAAGGTTCAAGGCGAGGTGGTAAGACAGTTAAGTAGAGTTTAGTTACGGGGTTTAAGGTTAACATTTATTTTTGCGTGAGAAAGAGGTTTGGAAGGGCGGTACAGTGGCGTAGTGGTTAGCATGTCTGCCTTAAAGCAAGAAGGCCTTGGGTTCGAGTCCCAGGCTCGTTGAGAGCGTTCCTGTGTGGAGTCTGCATGTTCTTCCTGCCGCGTAATCCGGTTTCCTCCTACAGACCAAAGACATGCACATTAGGCTAATGAGGGTGAGTGTAAATGGTTGTCTGCGGGTCCTCCGATGGACTGTCAAGCTGTTCTGGGGTGTACTCCGCCTTCGCCCAAACTGGGCTCCAGCCTCGCTGCAACCCTAGTAAGACTAAGTGGTTCGGCAAATGGATGGATGAATAATTGATAATAAAAACACACACTGAGAAAACACACGGTGATGTACATCTGTAGTGTAAAGGACAGGTGTGAGTGTGCGTCACAGAACATGCACTAATGAAAGGGACAAGGTCTTTCTTAGCTAATCTGATGACACACACTTGCAGCATGACATACACTCGCAGCATGTGGTGAGTCACCGGAGTGCAAGAGAGGGGACCAAGCTGCCTATTTAAAGCAGAGATATTAATATATTAATGTCCATCTCAGAATCTGGCTATGTGAGTGTGTGTGTGTGTGTGTGTGTGTGTGTGTGTGTGTGTGTGTGTGTGTGTGTAAGCATATGTACATGTGTGTGAATTTGCAAATATGTGTCTGCAAGCATGTGGCATGGTGGCATAGTGGTTAGCACATTCACATCCACCTCACAGCAAGAAGGTCCTGGGTTTAAGTCCCGGGCTTGGTGAGGGCGTTTCTGTGTGGAGTTTGCATGTTATCCCCATGCTTGTGTGGGTTTCATCCAGGTACTCCGGTTTCCTCCGACAGTCCTCCATTAGGTTAAACGGCTGTTTCAAATTGCCCCTAGGTGTGAATGTGAGTGCGAATGGTTGTATGTGTGTTGGCCCTATGATGGACCGGCGAGCTGTCCAGGGTGTACCCCGCCTTCGTCCAGCCTCCCCGCAACCCTAATTAAGATTAAGTAGTTCGGCCAATGAGTGAGTGAGTGTCTGAAAGCATGTCTGTGCGTTTGTGTGTAACTGCATCTGTGACTCTCGCTGTGTGTAGAAATCTGTATACACATTTACACCTTTATGCCTCTGCTCAGCGAGACCTGAAGTAAACAGAAGCCAATAAAGGTGCGTACATTTACCTCGCCTCAATTTGATAAATACGCCGCCGAGCTCGAGAAAATTGCCTCCAAAGGACAAGGTGACTAATTTTCTGAGAATGTGTTATTAAGCATTCACACACACACCCCCACCCCCTTCTTTTCCTCTTTTACATTCTTTCTCCATGAAGGACTTACAGGTTGTTTGAATGAAAATGAGCGCTGTTCAATAATACATAAGGGCTCGACACAAGACCATTACCAAAGAATATGTTTTATGAAAGAGTGGTAAAATGGCGGGTATTTCCATCCTCGCATACGTCTTTTGAGACAAGATAAATGGTGGCCAGGTCCTGGAAAGTGCCTACAAAGCCCAAGCAGCGGGGCTGAAAAAGCCTCTACGTATACAAAACACTCGGCACAGCGAATACTAAACACACACCGCCGACGCAGTGAGAAACATCTGATTCGAGCTGCATCACTGGGTGTACTGATGTGTGAGATAAGAGCGAGAGAGAGAGAGAGAGAGAGAGAGAGAAGGGGTGCAGATAATACAGATTAGTGTCATAAGAAAATCTTGGCTTGGTTAAACCATTCATTCATTGATTCATTTAATTTATTTGGTGAGCTGCTTAATCCTACTAGGGGCCGGTGGTGCCCTGGTTAGGGTGCTGGGCTCATGAACGAGAGGTCGTGGGTTCAGATACCAGTGAGATTCCCTACTGTGCTAAGACCAATGCGCAAGGTCTCAACCACGAGTGTGCCTCTGACCACCCAAGAGTATGGGTACCAGTAAAAAAAATACTGGTAAGGTAACCTGCAATGGATTAGCATCCCATCCAGGAGGAGTTGAGCTCCTAGTCATTTCACGCTACGGAAACCGGGGATAAGCTCCGCCCTGATAATCCACTAGGCTCAGGGGTAAAAAAAAAAGCAACCAGACTTTACCTTCTAATCCTATTATGGCCGTGGAAAGGCTGAAGCCTTTCTCAGCAGGAGTCAGGGTACACCCTGAACAACTCGGCAGACAATTACAGGGCCAACACACACACACACACACACACACACACACACACTCAAATCTAAAGGCAATTTGGAACAGTCAACTGTAGCTTAATCCAATCAGGTTCACAGGGAGGCTGGAGCCTATATTAGCCGCCACATGTGGCGAAGGCGAGGTACACCCTGAACAACTCACCAGAGGGTTGCAGGGCCAACACACACACAATCATTCTCACTCTCACAAACACCTAGGGGCAATTTGTCAACTGTAGGAGGAAACCAGAATACCCAGAGGAAAACTTCCCAAGCATGGGAAGAACATGTAAACTCCGCACAGAAATTACTTCACCAAGCCTGAGACTCGAACCCAGGACCTTCTTGCTGTTAGGTGGATGTGCTAACCACTATGGCACTGCCCATTTAATTTATTTGCTAAACCTAATCCTACTAGGGCCAGGGGGAGGCTGGAGCATAAACAGAACAGGGTGGGCAGGGAGAGAGGTGACTAATGGTCCAAAACTGAAGTTTGAAAGCACTCGAAATCACTCCTATACGTGGACGTGGTGTATTCCTGGTGTATCCGAGGTGTCTTCTTGCTTCAGTTTTTTTTTTTTTTGCCAGAATAGATGTCTTATCTGGGTAGCATGGTGGTGTACTGGTCCACACATCCACGTCCTGGTTAGAGTCTGGGGCTCACTGAGGGCATTTCTGTTTGGCGCTTGTTCTCCCCATGCTTGCGTGGGTCTCTTCCAACAGTCCGAAGACATGCACATTAGGCTAATTGGCTGTTCCAAAGCACCCTTAGGTGGGAATGTGAGTGTAAATGGAGCTATCCAGGGTGTTCCCCGCTGTCACCCAGAGTCGGCTGAGATATAGGCTCCAGCCTCCCTGTGACCCTAATTAGGATTAAGCGGTTCGGCAAATGAATGAA
This sequence comes from Tandanus tandanus, assembly GCA_039654325.1. Lineage (NCBI taxonomy): Eukaryota > Metazoa > Chordata > Actinopteri > Siluriformes > Plotosidae > Tandanus > Tandanus tandanus. Next base: position 19,786,583 of record JBCNYH010000016.1, on the reverse strand, counting down.
TGAATGGATGGATAGATGTCTTATCTTCTGCATATGTTCTTTAGGGAGCATTTAGTTTCAGAAGTTCTGAGTTCTTCTTCATTGTCCCTGGGTGCTCCTCGCAGTAGGAATGCGCTCCTCAGCCAATAACTTATCTTAGCAAAGAAACTTATTTAAAGCTGTAATTTTTCCCCTTATTATTATTATTTCCCCCCCCCCCCCATTTTTATCCTTCGATGCTTGTATTACCTGAGAAGAAACCGTACATATCACCTGACACTTCATGTGCAACACATAGCTCCGAATACTGTGGTGCAGGTAGCACCTACGGCAGCGGTGATCTCCACGGGAAAGAAAAATACAGCAGAAAAGAAAAGAGAGGCAAAAAAAAGTACAGAACAGAAAATAGGAGTAATTTGAAGCAGGTACTTAACAGGAGAGTATGCTTTCTTCTGTGAAATGTCAGTAATTGCAGAGTGGGTGTTTAAGTCTCTCTCTCTCTCTCTCTCTCTCTCTCTCTCTCTCTCTCTCTCTCTCTCTCTCTTTCTCTGGCTCTGGCTCTGAAACTTTCTCTTTCTTTATTAGCATAAAAAGCCACCAGCAGTTGGGCTTAATTCTGACGTGTGTTATTAAGAGCATCTTTGTGCGCCGCTGTCGTTTCCTCAAGAGGCTTTTCAGCAGGAAATCTGCATCGATTTGCCGAAGCGGCTGGAGGAGACGCGGGGCCTGATAACCGAAACACTCAAGCCCGAGGAGCTTTTTACAGTGGAGGAAGCACCGCATGACTCACACCTTTACACCGCACAAACCTCACAGCCTTCTGTGCTGAGAGGATGGGAGGAGAGGACGAATGGAGGAAAGCGAGACAGAAAGAGAGAGAGACTCTAAAAGCCATATATTTATAAAAATGAATAATAATGAAACCCCACAATCGTTTCGGTGTTACTAACATGTAGAGTACACGGCGCTCGATTTATTGCCAAACAAAGAAGTGTTTTTGAAGAGAAGGAAACTTTATGAAACACAAAAAAAAAGAAAGAAAGAAAGAATGATGCAAAGAATGAAACAACTACTACATACACAAGAAGAAGAGAAACAGATCCTTTAGGGTTGTTAGGATGGTTAATAGTAGAACTTTCTGCCGAGGAGAACTTTTCTGAAATAGATACTCTGTTATACTGCTTTATTTAATTATTTTTTTTGTTTGTTTGTGGCTTCCTATCTCTTGGAAAAGCAAAGATCACAAACTCTAGCACTGACCCAGAACCAGCATAAACTCTGAACTAGTACAAGCTCAGAACTAGCACCAATCCAGAACCAGCATAAACTCAGAACGAGCACAAACCCAGAACTTGTACCAGCCCAGAACCAGCATACACTCAAAACTAGTACAAACTCAGAACTAACACAAACCCAGAACAAGCACCCACCCAGAACCAGCACCAACCCAGAACTAGCACAAACTCAGCACTATTGCCAGCCCATAACTAGCACAAAACCCATAACTAGCGCCAACTCAGAACTAGCACAAACCCAGTACTATTGCCAACTCAGAACTAGCACAAACCCAGAACTAGCATAGAGTTTGCATTGGCGTGAAAGGGAGTAATATTGTTTGAGAACCTCAGAACCATCTTGATGTGTTACACCAGACTGGGCACAGACACACACACACACACACAGATCACAGGGGAGCTACAGGCAATTAAATGGGACTGGCTAGTGTTTGAGCACACACACACACACACACACTCACACACACACACACACACAACCACATGCATATTGAATTCTGCATTCTGGGTGAAGCTGCTGGATGATCTCTCGGGTAAAACAGACTTCAGGGAGAATTTGTGAGAAGAAAGTTCACTAATTAGCATTTTTCCTTCTTTTCTTTCTTTCATTCTTTCTTTCTTTCTCAGAATGTTTCATCAGATGTTATCATCACTGTTTGTATGTATTTAATACACATACAGCAATTTAAACCTAATAAAGAATTAAACACATTAAACAGGACCTTTTTGACATCACTGCTTTTCAAAGCCATTAAACGTAGAAGCTGCCGGACCACAAGTGAAATGAGACAACACACTTTTATATGAAGTTGCAATGTTATTCATTGCAGTTGGATTTTTATGAAAAGCAATTAGTAAATGACATAATGACCCCCCACTCCATTTACCTACTCCGACACGTCTTTATTTAATAGGAACTCCATTTATTACCGTTATCTCTCTCTTAATAAACTCACTTTCAGTTCTTTCTTTACTCCCCAACTTTTTAATGATCTTTTCTACATCACATCGCTGTTTAAACAGTCTCAGCTTCAGCTACAGGATGAACTACTCATTCATGCTTTGTGTAGTAAACTACGCGTAAAGATACCCACTTAACCACTAGGGGCAATAGAGTGACACGTGCATCTGTGTCCGTATGCGAATAAACGAGGAGTAAAGTCTTGTCAATCATTTTAAAACCGAAACATAAAACTGGGCGGCACGGTGGCGTACTGGTTAGCACGTCACCTTACAACTCGGCGAGGGCGGTTCTGTGTGGAGTTTGCATGGTACAACTTGCTTGCATGGGTTTCCTCTGGGTACTCCGGTTTCCTCCTATGGTCCAAAGACATGCACATTAGGCTAATTGGCTGTTCCAAATCGCCCGTAGGTGGGAGTGTGAATGGTTGTGTGTGTGTGTGTGTTGGCCCTGCAATGGACTGGTGAGCTGTTCAGGGTGTACCCTGCCTTCGCCCAGAGTTGGATGTGATAGGCCCCAGCCACCCTGGGAATGAGTGAAGGAATACACTTGGGGTTGGTAATTTGAAAAGCAAGCTAAATTTGAAAGTAGCATCTCTTCAGGAATTCGGCTAAACCCTCCCCTGACCTCGGAGGTCCCTCCAAAGCCCCCACATTTACAAGCTCCACTCTGACTGCTTGGTCGGGCATGGCAGCGTTACATTTACCAGCGGAACACAAGGCAGTGTTTGGTCAGCGTTTTTACAGGATTACAGTGGCCACACACTCTCACTCACTCATTTACTGAACCGGTTAATCCTATTAGGGTCGCAGAGAGGCTGAAGCCTATCTTAGCCGCCACACTGGGTGAAGGCGGGTACACCCTGATCAATTCACAAGAGTGTTGCAGGGCCAACACACACACACACACAACCATTCACGCTCCCACCTAGGGATGATTTGGAGTTTGCAATTTGTCAACTGTAGGAGGAAACCAGAGTCCCCAGAGGAAACCTGCGCAAAAGGCGGCTTTAGTGGCAGCTGTGGCCTAATGGTCGAGAACTGCTCTCCGTGCACTGCAGTGTGAGGCAGCCCATTGCTCTGAGTGTGTGTGTGCTCGCTGTTTATGTATGTGTGTACTCACTTTGGATGGGTTAAATGCAGAGACAAATTTCCCTTGCAGGATTAATACAGTATATCAAAATCCAAAAAAAAACACAGGAAGAAGATGCAAACTCCACACAGAAATGCCCTCACCCAGCCTGGGACTTGAACCCAGGACCTTCTTGCTGTCAGGCACATGTGCTAACCACAATGCCACCATGTCAGCCTATTTCATTTATTTGCTGAACCTATTCCTACTAGGGTCAGGGGTATGTGGGGGCGGCTTGCTGGAGAATAGTGGAGAGTACATGTTTATATAAGTATAATGCACAGGTTTTGTTTTGTTGAAATTCTTTGAAGAGTTGTGATGTAATGTAATAATTTTATACAACACTGGAGTTTTTCAAATAGACTGCTTATTATGCTTTATAACATGCACTGACATCTTAATGCACAAGACATGCAGAAAAAAAATAAATAAATAAATAAAATAAAATAAAATAAAATAAATAAAAACACCTCAGCCTTCAAACACAAGACAAACAGAGGCGTATAAATACACTGACTAATGAGACACAGGGAGACTCGTAGCCATGAACAGGTGTTGAATAATCAGCGGGGTTGTTCAGGATGGAGACAGACCAGGAGGAGGTAGGAAGGATGGAGGGGTGGAGACGAATGGATCAAATAAAATACTGAGACTTCGCCCTTTGGAAATGTCATGGTTTACTGTGAAAATGGTTTACATTTTCTGTTTTATCAAGTAAAGAGAGGATTAAAATGGACAGAAATAGGACACAAAATTGAATGCATCGCATGTTCTTCCTCTGCTTACAGGGGTTTCCTCCTGGTACTCCGGTTTCCTCCTACAGTCCAAAGACATGCACATTAGAGTAATTGGTGGTTCCAAATTGTACCTAGGTGTGAGTGTGAGTGTTGCTTTGCAGTGGACTGGCGAGCTGTTCAGAGTGTACCCTGCCTTCGCACGGAGTCGGCTGAGATAGGCTTCGGCCTATGAGTGCAGGTTAGTAAGTCTGCCTCACAGCAATAATGCCTGGATTCGATTCACATGCACAGTAGGTTGATTAGCTGTTCCAAATCTCCCCTAGGTGTGAGTGTGAATGGTTGTAAGTGTGCATGTTGCCCTGTGTTGGTATGGCGGGCTATCCAGGGCGTACACCACCTTCGCCCAGTGTCGGCTGAGATAGGCTCCAGCCTCCCAGCGATCCTAGTAGGAGTAAGCGGTTCGGGAAATGAATGAGGGAGGAAGAAAAATTCGATATGGTTCTGTGACACAAGCAAAATGGCACATCTAAATATTTTATCTGAAATATCAAGTCAGGGTGTTTCCTTTCTCTCTCTCTCTCTTTCTCTCTCTCTCTCTCCTCTGACGCCACTGTAAAAGCCTTATCCTTCGTCCTCCATCTATCTCTTTTTATAAATGTCAGTGTGTGGAAGTATCCCGCTCCTGTGATGTGCCTGACAGATTGCATGTGCCTGCGTGTGATAGATTTAAGGTGTGGAGGAAGTCATAAGCACATCAGCGAGGAGGAGAGCGAGTGACTGAACGGTCCTCCATCACTCCACAGTTTTACATATCCAACGCCGGCGGCGCAGACCGAGCTCATCCTCTCATCCACATGCTGTAAATTCACACCCGAATCTCTGCACTCCACACACTACATACCAAGGACAGATGCTACACTGTCATGCTTATTCCTCTGCTGATCCTTATGTAAGGGAATGAGTCATTAAATTGATGAGTGGGCAGAGTTAAGCAATGAAAATAAGGAACATAATCAGTTCACTGTTAACATGCTGTTTTTACCATTTCAGGAGATTCAGAGCTACTCTGCCTCGTTTTCCTACACACACACACACACACACACACACACACACACACACACACTTACAGTTACAGTTTATTACAAAAAACTGACTCAGTTTCATTACAGCATTATTATTATTATTATTATTATTATTATTATTATTATTATTATTGTTATTTTTATTATTATAAAGATAGGCTTCGGAAAAATAAAGAAACACAAGTATGCCGCTGAGTTGAAAGCAGAAATATTGCATCATTTAAATATAATATATTTTTTTATTTATTATTATTATTTTTATAATTATTTCAGATAAAAAAAAATACATATTTTATTGTTGTTTTAAAAATTTTTAGCAAAAGTATTCTAATTAGGGAGGTTTCACTGCTAGAAAAAAAAAATAAAGTGCCTATATTTATTGTTTTGAATTGCATTATATATTAATTTATACACATTTATATTTATATTTAATATTTGTATTTTATTGATCGTATGTTTATATTAAGAGCAAATAGAAAAAAGTTTAGTTGCTTATATTTATTATTATATTTATTATTATTATTATTATTATTATTATTTTAGCATGCATGCAGAATTTTATTTATTTATGTATTATTTGTTTGTTTTGTTTTCTTGTTTTTATATTATTTAGTTTCTTTATGCAATATAATAATAAAATAATAAATTAATAATAATTATATATTATTCTTAGTAAAAATGTAAAACTTTATTTATTTATTAATTTATTTATTTTCACTGTAAAATATATGTTTTTTGATAGTAGGATTTCTTTCCAGCAAAAAACTTACTCATCGCTTGATCCTATTAGGGTCATGGCGAGGCTGAAGCCTATCTCAGCCAACAGTAGGCGACGAGCGGGGTACACCCTGAACAGCTCACCAGACCATCGCAGGGCAACACACATACAACCATTCACACTCACATCTAGAGACAATCTGGAACAGCCTATTAGCCTTATATGCATGACTTTGGGCTGTTGGAGGAAACCAAAGCAAGCACAGAAAGAACATGCAAACTCCAAAAAGAAATGCCATCACCAAGCCCCGGACTCAAACCCACGACCTTCTTGATGTGGGACAGACATGTTAACCACTACACCACAAAGCCACCCTTACCAAGAAACGTTTTATCTTTCTTATACATCCACACTCTTTTGTTCCTTGTATGTGTTTGTAGTCTGTTCTTTATTACATTAGCGAGTTGATTTTAATTAAAGTTTATCTGCCAGCAGCAACAGTAGGATTGAATCAAATCGAGTTGTGGTGCAGACGCTCTGGTGGAAAAGCACCTCTGTACAGAATAACAGTTTTATTTCCATTGCGTCAGAATCCCTCGTTGTCAATGATTGATAGCGGCTAATCATCAAAACAACACCGTACTGGGTAAGAGCTGTTATTTTCGCTCGCTTAGCCTCGTGGGTAGACCTTTGTTCAGCAGCACTGGTTGCTGTTTTTTTTTTTTTTTTTTTTTTTAATTTAATTTAATTCATTTATTTATTTATTTGCTGTAGATGAGCTTTATCTGTAATATTTGTTATTGGAGAAACATTGTGTAATTCCTTTTGTTGATATTTTTACAATTTGTAGTCTACTTTGCATTGATCATCATCACTAATCATTAAACGCATCCATGATTTTGTATCATCTGAAAAAATAAGTGTTACAATGATAATCAGGGTTCTGTCACGTAGTGTCACTTGGCAGCAGATATTACTACTAGGGCATTTTTGTCAATAAGGATGGGATGGGATTGATGCCTGATAGTAATATCTGTATAGAGTGTATGCACATGATATCACCGAGGTTACTGAGTGGCAAAAAGACTAGTGTTCAGCTTGAATACAGTGAAGTCTACAGCTAATGATATTATTCCATAAAACATCATATACTGTATATTCTATAATGTAGAATTAGAATGAATTCTTTTTACTATTAACTCTAATTCTATTAATTCTAATTCATGAATTTTCTAAGCTGCTTATTCCTAAGTAGGGTCACGGAGAGGCTGGCACTCATCTCACCCCACTTTGGCAAAGGCGGGGTACACCCTGGACAGCTCACCAGGCCATTACAGGGCCAACACTCACACAACCATTCACACACACACACTCACACCTAGGGGTGATTTGGAACAGCCAGTTAGCCTGATGTGCATGTTTTCAAACTATCAGAGGAAACCGGAGTACCCTGGGGAAACCCACACAAGCACGGGGAGAACATGCAAACTCCACACAGAAACGCTCGTTCCTGGTAATGGAACCCAGGACCTTCTTGCTGTGAGGCGGACGTGCTAACCACTGCGCCACGTGCCGCCTTTTTTTTTTTACTATTGATACTTCAAATAAATTTTGCAGATATACATAATAAATACTACATACTTTGTTAAGGTTTTGAATGCAGGACGTTACCTTGTAGTAAGTGTGGTATTAATACGTTTACTTCAGTAAAGGATCGGAATTCTTTTTCCACAAATGTTGAATAAATCTCGCCTTGAAGTTTGAGCAAGTGTCGAGGCTGTTGTACGCCTTCAGGCTTTGCTTTGTATATTTCCCTAGCATCTAAATCAAGTACATATAGATGTTTCGGTAAAGCTGATTTCTGGCCGCATGTCAGCGTCTGTGCACCACTGGATTTTTGGGAGAGTGTAAAAATTGCTGTCGAGTCTAACAACCTTTAATTGAAGCAATATTCAATACTTGAATTACTCCAGACATTGAATATTTTGCCACTCGATCTAGACGAAGGGGCATGTGCTGGTGGGAAAGTGACATGAGTGCATACATTCTATCAATATCATTCATCAGAGTTTATTATTATTCTTTATTTATATATGTAGTTTTAATAAGAAGGATAAAAGGCCATGATGGTCAGGTGTGCGCCTAGTTTGCTCTGGCTGGGCAGTGTGTGTGTATGTGTGTGTGTATGTGTGTGTGTGTGTGTGTGTGTGTGTGTGTGTGTGTGTGTGTGTATAATCCAGAGAGAGTGACGGTGATAAATCTGGGAGGTGTTGAGGGCCGCGCGTGTGTGTCTCCTCCCTGCAGACGAGCTGTAAATCTCATATCCAGCTCCTCATAACCGCACACTCTGACAGGCCTGGACTGCTCGTAAGTCTCGTCGTGCGATACTTCAAATTCTCTCTCTCTCTGTTTATCTCTCTGATATAAGGATGGAAGGAGTGACAGCACTGCTCTTAATGTCTCCCTCGCGGGGCCCGCAGATGTGGCGTGGAACTTGACTTATGGGCCGGCTGTTTAAATAAAGATTGAGAGATGGCAGTGAAGTGCAAGCGGGCGGGGCACAGAGAGCGAGAGCAACGGGAAGATCGGTCGTGAGGGATAGAAGTAGAGAGGTTTAATACTTTGAGGGATTTAGCGGCTGCCTTTATTGCGTCTGCTCTGTCTCGTTTTTGTCTTTTGAGTGTTAAGGCATGAAGAGGAGAGCGAGAAGGCGGGGGTTGGTAAATAAACAAAAATAATATATACAGAGCATATTTATGGTGGTGTATTGTTAGTTCAGATGTAAAACAATTAAAAAAACAATAAGTAGCTCATTTATAAGTGATAAGTTAGGAATAAAACCCTTGGGAAAGTGTTATTATTAAAAACAATCAAAAAGGGGGTGGGGTAATTACAAAAATTTACTATTATCACTGTAAAATTGATGAATTTCCTATAATAGCTCATCCTGAGGTGTTTTGTTTCTCTTAGACCATAGAAATTTGCTAACGAGTGTATTTTGCTGTTTATTAAAGCAAAACACAGAATACTTTTTATCTCTAATGTTGTGAAATATTCAGAGAATAAGTTTGTTGAAATAAATACAAAACACAAGAACAAAAACTACAACTAGAGGTGAACTCATAGAGTCCAAGGTACCTCCACCCTACAGCACATAATGTAGTCCTTTAAGGGTACTGGTTTTAATTACCCATGTGTTCACCTTACGATGTGTTTTATAGTATGGAGACGTGACCAAATTATCACAAAAAACTCTCTTCTTTGAAGGTTTTAAGGAGATGGTGGGGTTTGACCTTTTAAGGTTACTCCAGGTCAAAAGTAACTGTCTCAGTTAGAAGTCCATGTATGGTTCCCTATTATTGTTCCATAGTAACGGCATGGGGTGGCACGGTGGCGCAGTGGTTAGCAGGTCTGCCTCACAGCAAGAATGCCTGGGTTCATTTCCCAGGCTCTGGCATTTCTGCGTCTTGTCCTCCCCATGCTTGCTTGGGTTTCCTCTGGGTACTCCGGTTTCCTCCCACAATACAAAAGCATGCACAGTACACTAATTAGCTGTTCCAAGTCACCCCTATGTTTGAGAGAGAGTGTGAATGGTTGTGTGCATGTGTTGACCTGCGATGGCCAGGTGAGCTGTCCAGAGTTACTCCGCCCTCACCCATAGTCAGCCAGGGTCAGCCGAGTGATCTGACTTTCACCTTTGATCCTGACCTTCCAAAATCAAATCATCATTGGGACTCAGGTACTCATGGGCGTGGTCAGGATTTAGTTCAAAGTCAAACAAACAAACCAACATTCCTGTTTCACGATGTTTTAGGGTGTAGGTAACAATAAACGCGGCACATCACGGAATAACGTGTAAATACCTCAGTCCTGAAGAGGCCAAAACATTTCTGGCTTTTATGAAACGCTCACACTGGAGACTCCTTCCTTAAATGTTAAGTGAATTCCTGTGGACATCGCCTATACAAGTCTCCGCATATACTGTTACTATAGAAACGATACATCGTTTAAACATTAATTGATTTGCAGACTGATCATAATAGGGTCTCGGGAGAACTGGAGCTTATCTCAGCCGAATGTGGGCACAGGCAGGGTACACATTGAACAGCTCACCAGTCCATCGCAGGCCCAACAGACACACACACACAACCATTCACACTCACACCCAGGGGCAATTTGGAACAGCTAATTAGCCTAACGTGCATGTCTTTTGACTGTAGGCGGAAACCACACAAACACACGGAGAACATGCAAACAACACACAGTAGCACTATCGACGAGCCCAGGACTCGAACCAATGACCTTCTTGCAGTGAGGCAGATGTGCTAACTGCTATGCCACTGTGCCCCCCGTATCTTATTACATGTTCTATTAATTTAGTTCCAGATCGGGTTGCTGAAGCTTCATCTCATCGTCTCCACTGTCCTCGCGCCCTGCTTTGTAAAATCCTTTACAGTAACACACACACACACACACACACACACACACACACACACACACACACACACACACACACACACACAGCGCTCCATATGGAGGAACGCCAGCGTGGCTTTCCTGAAAGGTTTTGTGTTTCCCAGCCCGTATGAAACACTGCTCTGTGCCATGTTGGAAAAAGGCAGCTGAAATAATTCATCTGCTGCCTCGGAAGAAAAAGCTGCTTTGAAGTCGAGGTGGCGCAGATGGGCACCTGATGGCACCATGCACACAAACACACACACTCCTATACACGCTTATACACACACGCACACACACACACACACACACACACACACACACACACACACACACAATTACTGTCTCACAGAGGAAAAAAAAAGTTAAAGACTTCACTGACTGTGTGCCATATGGCAACGAGTAAGTCAGTGACTTTGGCTTTGCCAGTCGTGAACAGGTTACACGGAGACATGCACATGTAAACACACACACACACACACACACACACACACACACACACACACACACACACACACACACACACACACAC
>JBCNYH010000016.1:19742414-19756081 GCA_039654325.1 Tandanus tandanus | reverse complement strand
GTGTGTGTGTGTGTGTGTGTGTGTGTGTGTGTGTGTGTGTGTGTGTGTGTGTGAGTGAGTGAGTGAGTGAGTGAGTGCGTGTGTGGGACTGTAGTGTGAGGTGCCTCGTGTAATCGCTCAGTCCTCTGCCCTCCGTTCTCGCCGCCACATCAGATTTAAAACATATGACAGATCCATCAGGTTCCTGCAGAGCAGCATGTAGCTCATCTCAGACACCAATCGATGACTCCTCTCCTCTCCATTTGTCCTCTTCTCACATCCCTTTCGCTCCCCGGAGACCCCATCATGACCGCTACTCTTTCTCTGCTGTCTTTGAGAAACAGCCAGGAGAGGCACTTTAACGTTCACTAGCCTTCTTTCTTCGAGCATTCTTCTTTTCTTTCCTCACCTTCCTTTTCATCCGTCTCATCCTCTGTCTCAGTGCCGGTCTGTTTGCCTTCCTTTTATCTCGCTCATTTACACAGGACTTACTCAGAAGTGTCAAAATCCTGAGTCCATAGAGATTTCTTTTCCCCTTTTGAACAAGCCAAATTCCTCACAAGTCATGAATACTGACTTAGATGAGCGGCGCTGATGCCGCATGAAAGTGCAAAGATGTGCATACTAAATGTTTTAAACAATTTGTACTAAACAATTTGCACAGGAATGTAGGATAGCCTTTACTATGTTTGCTGAGTCTAAAAAAATAAGAGACCGCCATTTTTTTTTCTTCCTTAAATCAACATCTCTGTATTATTGTGTGGTGGCCATTTCATTCCAGTGTGTGTAATGGAATTCCAGCACAAGCACACCTCATTTTATTTTATAAGGTAGTGATTAGAAGATTACCTGTAGCAAATCTTATTTAACGAGGCAAAGTATAAAAATTACTGCTGTAGTCATTAGTTTCATCTTGCAGTAGGACCAGTTTTGGCAAAAACAATGCCAGTGGTACCTAAAATTTAATCGGAGTACAAAAATATATATTTATCATGCAAAAGAAGTTAAAAAGGAAAGTTCTGAGTGAGGGGAAAAAAGGATTTAGTTCTGGATTTACTAGCAGAGGGATATGGTGAGTGTCATGCTTCTTCCACCCTCAAAATTTCAAAGACAGGTCAAGTAGCAGGCACTGGGGACAACAAAGTTGCAGCCTGTCAATGGGAGAAAGGGATTTCTTCGAAACTTGTCCCTCATCAACTGTAGGATGGCATAGAGTGATTTACAAAGAGAATAGCAAATAGCAGCTGGGGTTAAGTGATGAGTATTTTAACACTGATGGTCAGTCGAGTGAGTCTGCTTTCTCGACTCCTGTATCAGCAGCTGTGATGTGAGTTGGAAAACTGTGTAGGATGACCTTCCCTGGTTGCGGGTTGGTATAGTGGTTAGCACGTCCGACTGACAGCAAGAAGATCCTGGGTTCAAGCTCCCGGGCTCGGAGAGGGCATTTGTGTACCGAGTTTGTATTTTCTGGCTGTGCTTGTGTGGGTTTTCTCTGGGTAATCTGGTTTCCTCCCACGGTCCAAAGACATACACAAAAAGACAGGGTAATTGGCTGCTCCAAATTTCCCCTAGGTGTGAGTGTGAATGGCTGTGTGTGTGTGTTGGCCCTGCAATGGACTGGTGAGCTGTTTAGGGAGTACCCTGCCTTCATCAAAAGTCGGCTGAGGTAGGCCCCAGCCTCCAAGTAGGATTAAGCGAATGAATGAATAAATGACCTTCCCAAGTACCAGGAAGCACAGTTCAAAGAAATTACTGTAAGCCCATACTGCCCTGACTTTCATGTCCATGATGAGCGTATGAAAAATTATGGTACATGCAGTACCTGTGAGAAGTTTAAATTGGACTTTTCTGGAAGTCTGTTTGAGATCTGAACTTGCCAAGACTCCTGTACTTCATGTGTGACACAGTTACTCTGCAATATGACCATGAAACTGATCCGTTTCATATACCACACTTTCTTTGGGATTTTAATTAAAAACATATATATATATTGGACCTGAGTGTTGGGGTTCGATCTGAAGGCTGAAACACCAGGTACATGAGAAATAAAAAACCTTGGATACAATGAAGCCAAATGGAAGTATGAAAACCAAGAAGGGGAAACGGCTTTTAAGGTACAATTGCTTGTCAGTAGGGTGCAAACCTCAGGGCTAGCTCTTTTAGTTAGAGGACCAAGAGAATGAGGTGTACTTTAAAATCTCATTTAAGTTACATAATTAGATATCGAGAACTAGTTTTACCTTTACAATGCTTGTGCCTTTCTTTTGTTTGCACCTTGGGGAACTAAAAAATGTTCTCTTTTATCTAACAGAGTTTCCGAGGTAATTAAGGTTGTGGGCTTCATTAAGAGCAGCTGAATATCTCCTATTAGTTAAAGCCCTTTTGCTTAATAAGTGAAATTTGTGCTTAGGGGAAATAATAGTTAAGAGCTTAAGGTTGATCCAGTCACATGACCAGCATGCCCGTTGTTTAATTTTGAACAGGAAATGCTACTCGAGCAAGTAGTTTCTATAAATCTTCATCTTCATCTTCTTTTGCTTAATCCAGGGTCGGGTCACAGGGGCAGCAGCCTAAGCAGTGAGGTCAAGACATCCCTCTTCCCAGACACTTCCTCCAGCTCTTCTGGGGGGACGCCGAGGCATTCCCAGACCATAGTCCGTCCAGCGTGTTCTGGGTCGACCCCGGGGTTTCTTCCCAAAGCTTGTGACCATAGGTGAGGGTAGGAACGTAAATCTATTGGTAAATTGAGAGCTTAGCCTTCCAGCTCATATAGTTTCTATGAATATCTTTCTTAATCGAAATTCAGTTCTCAATCTTACTGATTAATACTGAATGTAAGGATGAAATGTCAGGATGTAGCCGAATGCTGGAATGTTGTGCAGAATTGTGTTTTTTACATAATGCAAATAAAAGTACTCAGACAGCACAAAGCTCTGTCAAACCCCAATATGAACCAAAATGTCAAAATATAATCCAATCTAATTATGTTAAAGAATCCTTTAAAAAAATTCCCAGATCCCGAATTTGATCCACACCATCTCCAAACTCCAATGGAGTTTTCATTATCTAAAGGCAAATTTTATGAAAACCTGAACAGTGGGGGAAGCCATAGCCTAATAGATTACAAAGCAGTTTTTGGACTGAAAGGTCGCTGGTTCAATTCCCGAACTGGCAAGAGAAATGTTTGGCGGTAGGGGGAGTGAGCTGCCCCTTCCCCTCTCTCTTCCTTTACAGCTGAAGTGCCATTAAGTGAGGCACCTAACCCCCAACTGCTCTCGGGGAGCTGCAATGTGGCGGCCCTCTGCTCCGAGTGTGTGTGTGTGTGTGTGTGTGTGTGTGTGTGTGTTCTCACTTTGGATTCCTTAAATAATTTTTTTTGGGGGACTCAAAAAAAAAAAAAAAAAGCAAAAAAAAAAAAACAAATCAGAAAGAACACAGCACCCCCTGCTGGGCCTGCTGCAATATGACACTTACAAAAAATCATTCTGTCTTCAGTATTAAAGAATCACTTAAAAAATTCCTGGATTGGATGATGTTTGTTTTCCAAAGCCCCACCTCTGGTCGAAATTTCATGAAAATCTACACATATCCTGCCAACAAACACTCACACAAACTGAGTTGAAAATATAACCCCCTCCTTGTGTTTACCTACAGTCATTTTGTTTGCTTTTTTTTTGTTTGTTTGTTTTTTAATGAGACTGTATTAGCGCATTATCGCCATTCTTTGCCCTCGACCTTGGTGCAGTTTGGTATCTCGGCCCCACCTTCAAAAGTTTGAAGATGGAGAAGTGTCAGAGAGCTGGATGTGTGAAGATGGACTCATCCTACTGTTTCTTTAGAGTAACCCCTCACCGCATCATCCCACTTTAAAGATGTTTTCATTCCAATAATTAGACTGTAATTACCTTTAAAATCAAAGCTTGAATGAATACAATACCCACGGCCTTCTACAGCTTGCATCAAGACATGCTTTAGATCAAGGCCTCATTTAGTTCAATACAAACACACATCGCTGCTGGGTTTTTATATGAAAGAGAAGTGTGTTAAAATCTCAGAAAAGCAGATTTTATTATAGATATTTTTTAAATATTAATTAAAATCTATAGGAATGTCATGATTGTGCAACGTGTACAAGAGCTGCATAGCAACATGTTTGTACACGTGAAATGATAAAAAAAAACCCAGAGAAAACATACATGTGTACAAGGCTTAGATCATGGGCAAACAAGAATCAAGGCAAAGCAAGTAACCTCCCAGTTTGTTGTAGTAATTCCAAGTAAATTCGCAATCAGTTCCCAGTAATCCCTTGCGCTTTCCATTCAATATGTTGCATTTATCTGTCTATCCATTTGCTGAACAGCTTAATCCTACTAGGGTCACTGGGAGGCTGGACACTCAGCTGACTCTGGGGGAAGGTAAGGCACCCTGAACAGCTCACCAATCCATTGCAAGGCAACACACACACACACACACACACACACACACAAACACACACCTCCAAAACCATTCACACTCACACTCACACCTATTGGAACAGCCACTAAGCCTAATATTCATGTTTCTGGACTGTAGGAGGAAACCAGAGTACCCTAAGGAAACCCACACAAGCATGGGGAGAACATGCAAACTCGATGCAGAAACACCCGGGACTGCAACCTAGGACATTCTTGCTGTGAGGCAGACGCCAGGCATTTATTCAAAAAAATAAATCATTAAACAAAAACAAATAAATAAAAAAAAGAGCAGGTAATGAGCAAAGGGGGTGTTGCTATGATGGGGCGTGGTTAGTTTCCGTGGGACTCTGCTAGGTCATGATTTATTCTGTACTTTATAGTACATAAGCGTCTTGCTCAAGCACACTTCAGCCGTGAAGGTGGACGAAGGGGAAGGTGCTGCTGACTGCCCCCACCACCGTATGTCTTTCCTGCCGGTTGGGGACCTTTCGATCCCAAACACACTCCGCTAACTACTATGCCATGGCTGCGCTATTGATGTATAACGTATAATGACTGGAACATACACAGAAGATGTTTCTTAAACATTTATAGTAGGAGTCTCTTGTGTCAGGGATTTGTATCAATAATGACGCTTTACAAAGTTTTTCAGTTCGCAAAAGCCTTCAGGAGAAGGCAGTTCTCACTCTGTATAAACTCTGAAGAATGACAAGCTGTCTTTAAGAGAGTGAAAGAAAGAGACAGAGAGAGAGAGAGAGAGAGAGAGAGAGAGAGAGAGAGAGGTGCTGGAATGGTTTATTATCCTATAACCGTGCGGCCTGTCATGAGTTATTCCTTTCATAATCAGAGTAAAAACTATGCTAGTATAACTCCGGAATAAAAAATAACGGCAGACTGTGACTCAATCATCAAAATAATTCAGGACAGTAATACAGAAAATGATCAAAATTAAATAAAAAAATCACAGAGAATAGAGTTTGGGGCTACATGGTGGTGCAGTGGTTGGTATGTCTACCTCATAGCAAAAAGGTCCTGGGTTCGAGTCCCGTACTTGGCGAGGGCATTTCTGTGTGGTGTTTGCATGCTCTCCCCGTGCTTGTGTGGTTTCCTCCGGGTATACAGGTTTCCTCCTACAGTCCAAAGACATGCACATCAGGCTTATTGGCTGTTCCAGATTTCCCCTAGGTGTGGATGTGAGTGTGAATGACTGTGTGTGTGTTGCCCTGTGATGGTCTGGCGAGCTATTCAGGGTGTACCCCACCTTCGCCCAGAGTCGGCGGAGATAGGCTCCAGCCTCCACAGGACACTAGTAGGATTAACTGTTGGGGCAAACGAGTATCGGATGAGGAGAGTAGAGTGTGTGCATGAGAAAAAGAGGGGGTGAGAGAGAGAGAGAGAGAGAGAGAGAGAGAGAGAGAGAGAGAGAGAGAGAGAGGATACTGTGTAAAGCTTACTCATCCTTCCCAACCAGCCAGTGACGGAGACACGGAGTCGTTCAGGAAGATGGATTGATTCTCGAGGACAAACCAAGAGAACAAAGATGGCCGTTAGCATGAGCAAGGACTCAAGTGAAGGAAAGCGTGGTAAAAATTGCATTTAGTCCTTGTCATTTCCTCTCCCTCTGTCCTTTTGTGTTTTTTTTTTCTTTCCTTTTTTTTTTTTGCAGGTTCACATTCACATGGACCATCAGCAGCAGTGAGACAGCCGAGACGTCCCCTCAGGCTGTCGGAGAGAGCAAACCTGCTCAGGGAAGAAGAAGGATGGAAGATGGAGAGAAATGCTGCAGGGTGATGTTTCAGCAGTGGAACTAAAGCTCCTCTTCCTGCGAGTGCTGCATCATGGGAAAATGAGGGCGGTGGGACAGGAGACATTAGTGTTGTGTTGGTGCATATAAATGAATGCATGTTGTAGGGAGTGTGTAAAAGGGGAACGTAAGGTCAGTGAGTGTGTGTGTGTGTGTGTGTGTGTGTGTGTGTGTGTGTGTGTGTGTGTGTGTGCTTGTGTGTTTTCTGGCAGGACTATTTTGAGGTATCTTTTTTAATTTCATGCACGATGACTCTCACATTTGTTTCCCATCTTCAACTCATTTCCTGTTCTCTGTTGCCTCGCTAAAAGTTGGTTAGCATTCTCTCTCTCTCTCTCTCTCTCTCTCTCTCTCTCTCTCTCTCTCTCACACACACACACACACAAACACACACTCTCTTCCTGCAAGACATGGGTGCCGATGGGAGTGTGGCTTCAGCTGATGAAATCCTCATTAGTAAAAAGGGAGCAAGTTCTGACTCATTCATATGCCTGTTAGGGCCACACACATACACACAGTTCAACCTTCTCCAATTTAAAACCCAACAGAGCTGTTATACGGTCAGTTCTACGTCTATGTGTCTTCACAACCTTCTGCGATGATTGTAACAAACTCCTGGACTGTGATTGGTCAGAACGGTTCACTAGTTTCCTATCACAGCAGTTCTGACAGCAGTGCAGCTGCAAATGACAGATTCAGAATATCAATGCACTTGTTCTCATACGGGTTAGGTTCTTAGGTTCTTGAGTAACAGCTCATGCTCGCGGAGAGATTTACACCATGGACACAAATGTCATCTGACACTGGTACACAGTATTAAATACAATAAAATAGTAGATCCATGTCACACAGTAAATAAGAAAAAAGCAGCAATTGTTGCTAGCTACCGTTAGCTAGAAACATTACTGATGTATCACATTTCAATGCTATCTAGCTCAGCTAGCAGGCATGCCACTTAGTTACATTAACACGCAACTTAGCTAGCATTTGCTATTGGTTATTAGGCTATATGTTTTCGCAAAACTTAATTAGAGTTTGTTCTGTTGAAAGCATAATCCAATTCAAACCTTCCTGCCTTTTGCCAAAGCTCTGAAGATATGGCTAATAGGAAACAACTAAAATGGCGACCATAACCCTAAAGTCTGATTGGATCCCCCTTTTGTACTGCAAATAACTCACCTATAATATTGCGCACAAACAGATCACACTTATTTGGCCTTGTGGGATCACTGGCTGTTTTACTCTCGCGACTGCGCAAAATTGAGAAAATAGGACATGAATTCGTCAGTTCATATAAGGCAAGTTAATGGCAAAAATAACAGTAGACAGATATTAAACTCACAAAAACAGATATAAATTAGAACAGCACAAGGAATAAGATTACACCATAGAACGCAAGCCTGGAAGTTACGCTTTGGTATGGTCGGGACACAGTAACTTGCATGACTACGTCATCAATGCTAAAAAATCTGTAAAAATTCCCTGCATCCAGACAATAATCTGGATCACTGACAAAATTTAATCAGTTGTTCCTTGTATCATTTCCGACTCATCCTGAAAATTTAGTCAAAATCCGTTCATAAGTTTTTGAGTAATGTTGCTAAAAGACAGACGAACAAACAAACAAACCAACCAACGCCGGTGAAAACATAAGTAAGGTAACTATTTAACTTCTGAATAAAATAAAACTAGGCACTGCTACAAATCATGCATCCTTTCTTTTACATACATCAAACAAGCGTCTGGTTGTATAGAGGAAGGAATAGTATACCGCGTCAAACGTTCATATGCAAATTAGTTCCGCTGATGAAAACATAAAATAATCACGTGACTTTTGCTACTTTTTTGCAGTACATTGTTGCCCCCTATAGGCAGAGTTATTACTCATTTTTAATTTTCATACGAAGAAGTGTTTATGAGGCATTGGGCGTCGTGATAGGAACAGATATAAACTACTCGGATAGATACTTCTCATCTACAATCTTTCAATCTTTCGCTTAGCTTTTTCTCCAGATTCTGAAATAGGCGGAATGTCGTTGCATTGCTATAAATGGACTGATCGTTTGCTCATTAAGACTCATTAAAAAGCTTATTAGGGCTTCTTAGATCCTTAAATCCAGTGCAATGTCTTTAATTAAAGATCCTGCGCCTTACAGTATCAAGGACTTCCCTGCGTCAGGGTTCATCTCGAGCCGATCTGCACCGAGTCCTGTCTAAATCATGAGCTCCCTCTCTCTCCGGAGTAGCTGCCAAAAGTGCTCTTAAACCTTTTCCAATATGGCTGTCCAATTTACCAGACCCTGAAGACTTCATGTCATTTTCGTCTTCCTGTCATCCAGTCGAGTCTAGTCCAGGACTCACGGAGTTTCTCGTCCTCTCCAGCTCGCGCTAATCCGATTTTTTCTTCACCGCTCCTGTGCCCTCCGATTCCCATAATTGTGCTAGGTGGACGTTAAGCAGCTTAATAAGTTCCAGCACGTGTGTTATTGGTCAGAGAGGGGCCGTGGAAAATCAGGGCTCATTAGGCTCGACGCTTCAGTCGCTTTTCATTTCTAATGATTATTACAGTAAATGTAATGATTATAGCTCTTCTGTAGGCGTATCTCCAAAGGAGCAAAGCTCAGCAGGAAGACTTGGGACTCGCTGTCCTTTATTATGCAATGAATATAACACACATGCACACTCGCACAACTCGCAACCCGACTCCCTCGCACTCACACAACTCCCTCCCAAATAATTTACAAATTGCTGCTGATTTAATAAAGAGGCTGTACGTTTAGCGAGGAAATTAGCCTGCACTTTTCTCTAGTGAGCATTAATGGATTTTTTTTTTTCCCCATAATGTATCTTAGAAGAGAGCTGAAAAATGGCCGTGTTGCTGAAGTATCTACATTTTACACAAAACTGACCTGTGTGTGCGTGTGTGTGTTCTCCATTGAATGGCTGTATAACCGACAGCCAAAGAAATGTCCTCGTTCTCGTTGCCGCTGGTGAATATCTCTTTACTTCGTCTCATTCAGTGTCTTTCAGCATAAAACACCACATCACGTTGATTCCACTTGAACTTTCAGCCTTAGCGTTCTAATACAATGTGTCATTTTTTCATCACACACACACACACACACACACACACACACACACACACACACACACACACACACACCCAGACCCAACCATCTTCTGTAAAAACCTATCGAGAAAGCATTTTCTCGATATGAGACGTTGCATGTTAGTCTCAAAGGTTTGGGGCTCGAAACCTAGCCAAGTGTCCTTCTATATAGAGTTCTGTGTGCATGTGTGGGTTTCCTCAGGGGTATCCTGGTTTTCTGGGGCCGGTGGTGTAGTGGTCAGGGTACTGAACAGCTCGCCAGAGCATCACAAGGCAACACAACACACACATGCATTCACACCTACACCTAGGAGCCACTTATAACAGCCGATGAACCAAATTGCATGTCTTTTGGACTGTTGGAGGAAACTCGAGTGCCCAGAGGAAACCCAGGCAAACCCCACACAGAAACACTCTCGCCGAGCCCGGGTAGCACCCCTCCCTGTGACATCATCTCAGAGTGTGTAGGTCATGTGATGAACTAGTGGGACATTGTTGCAGAGAAATCATGGCTAAGCAGTCCGCCCATTCATTACATGGGACATCTGACAAAGAATGTTATGAACCATGGTGGAATAGTAATATTTGGAACCACCAATCAGCCTACTGTGCATGTTTTTGGACTGTGGGAGGAAACCGGAGTACCCAGAGGAAACCCATGCAAGCACGGGAGAACATGAACTCCACATGGAAACGTCCGTGCCCGGGAATCGATCCCGGGGCCTTCTTGCTGTGATGCGGACGAGCTAATGACTGCGCCACCGTGCCGCCCCGTAATATGATGATATTTCAATAAAATGATGAATAGATTAATAATAAACAGCATGTAAAGGTGATGTAAGGTTGCAACGGCAGTTGATCTGCTAGTCATGCTCATACTCATGCTATTACTTTAAAAGATGAAGAAGAAGAAGAAGACGAAGAAGAAGATATGTATTGATGCAATCTTGTTATGAAGGGAAATAAAAAGGTAAAATGACCGAAAAATAATGATGGGTGTAATGTTAAAGTGATGGAAGCGAATAAAATAGAGCAATGATAACATCATAGGGTGATAAAATGGTCACCATCAAAACGAAGGAGGAAAAAAAAAACGAGGACGTGGTGAGAAAATAATGAAATTGATCGAGGAAGGTCATACAGTAAAATAAACCTCGAGATTGATTTAAAAAAAAATAGAAATGATAAAATGGAGAGTTTTAAGGGACGCAAATGGGAAAAATGACGACTGAATGGTTATGGGTAAAACAGTTAAAAAAAAAAAAATAATAATAATAAATGTATAAAAGTTGCTAGGTGGTGAAATGAAAACGTATTTGAAGTGATGGAGAGTGGTGGAAATGGGAACGTGACTGTGCCCGCCTGATAAATGGCCAAAATGGAAAGATTTATAAAAATGCTGAAGAGGTTCGAGCTGGTAAAATGGTGAAGTGATTCCAAGCGACTCTTTAGCTACTTCAAACAGGGTCCGGGGATGGAATGGTTTAGGCCGAGAGGCTTTTGTCGTGTCTCTAATGGCCCTCTTGGCATTCATTCACAGTTAGAAGAGCTCTCCTTCTTCCTCCTCTTCTTCACGTGGCTGGCGCTTTAGTGTGGACTCGAGTCTCTGGGTCTTCTGGGGGGACAGAAGGAGAAAGTGGATGGATTTGAGAGAGAGAAAGAGAGAGAGAGAGAGGCAGGAATTTTGTCTGTTCTCATCTCAGTTTAACTCTGAGAGCTTTATCAGTGCAGGCTCTCTTTCAAATTAGTAGAGAAAGAGAGAGAGAGAGAGAGAGAGAGAGAGAGAGAGACAGACAGAGAGAGAGAGAGAGAGAGAAGGGGAAAAAAGAACAGACAAGAAGCAGAGAGAGGGAGACAGAGAGAGAGAGAGAGACAGAGAGAGAGAGAGAGAGAAAGAGAGAGAGAGAGAGAGAGAGAGAGACGGGTACACCAGCATTTTCGATCGAGGCAGACCTCTGGCTCTTTGATGTCAGATCTAGACGAGTGCAATGCCAGGGGACGCTTTGGGAAGAGAAAGTACATCAAAGTGCTCTGATTGGTCAGATTTATCTTGTCTCTGGCCGCACTAAGCTGAGGGAGGGAGACCTTCTCGAAATAATGAGAGACAGAGACGAACAGAGAGTGTCAAATAAGGCCAGAGTGTCAGAAAAATAGCGGCGGCACAGTGACATCGTGTCATGGTTAGCACGTCCACCTCACAGCCAGAAGGTCCTGAGTTCGAGTCCCGAGCTTGGCAAGGGTGTTTCTGTGTGGAGTTTGTATGGTTTTCTTGTGTGTGCATGTGTGGGTTTCCTCCGGGTACTCCAGTTTCCTCCTACAGTCCAAAGACATGCACGTAAAAATACCCAAAAGTAGCATTCAGTCCCATCCTAATGTTCTCTTTAGATTAGCATCCTCGTCCTCGTCCTTCCCGTGTCCATCACAGCATGCATCCTGAAGTTAATAAAGACATAAAAGCAGTCTTCAACACCACATGCGACAGGTTCGAGTCGTCCCCATTTATAAACGTTGACCTCTTTGTAAACAACAAACCTTTGATTTTATTTATTGTATTCATCTTATTTCTTCTTCTTCCTTATTTTTTTATCATCCCCTGTCGACGCTGTCCAAAGCGCAGCGCTGCGACGCCCGAGTCTCTTTTATGCGGCGACAGCTTGGAGGAATATGTTTTTATTAAGCTTCATGATGCTGGTTGTTGATTAAACAAGACTTGCTCTGTGTGTGCATGTGTGTGTCTGGGATGATTCATTGCAGCTTGGTTAACCTGTTGTAGAGAAGAAAAAAAAAATCACTGCAGAGCAGAGCAACACTGCCACCTACTGGAAAAAGCCAGAACTGAGCTACAAATACAGTGGTGAAGGGGGGAAATGGAGTGTCAGGCTACTGTGAGCCACCTGAACAGCCTGATTTTGATTTTGATGATATTGATTCTACACCACTCTGGAGCTTTTTAGAGCAATAACAAGACATTATTTTAAAAAATATCCCCTTAACTGCTGCTAAATCTTCCAAAAAAAGAAGCTTTGCAGGCTATATCCTTTTATTTTTACACGTCAAACAAGTCAGTCCGTTCTTGTACCCAGTTTAGGAGGGGTCTCAGGGGTCATCCTGGAAGTGATCCCGCCCACCAATCAAGACGGAAAAAGTTTCATCACAGGATAAAGGTGAGAAGAACTTTGGTATTGATCGTACAGAGATGCTATCGAGCCAAATGCCCCACCATGCCAAGCAAATAAATGCCTCGTACAGCATAAGAGAGCCACCGGCTTGTCCTTTAATTTGTCACCCACATGTCTGTGCATTAATTTGCATACCAGACCGAGAAAGTTTTGTTTTCTGAGCCAAGTTCCATGAGACATGAGAAATGATTTAAAATTTAAATGTCAACACCGTCATTCAGACAAATGTTCTTGTTTTATGAAGACCCAGTCCGTGTTAGCATTCTATAACACACACACACACACACACACACACACACAGTCTGGTTACTATAACTTCAGGAGACATTACATAGACAAATTCATTTTCTGAAAACCACTCCTTGCCTAACCCTAACCCTAACCCTAATCTTGAATGAAAAATGAAAACAACTCTTACCTTAACCTTAAAGCATGCCTTCACCTGAAAATGTAATGAATTATATTATGAGGACTTCCGTTTTGTCCCTAAAAGGAGGACAAGTCCCCATAATGTATTAAGAGATTTAGGTCCCCATGACATGATGAATACCTGGATCTCACTTTTTCTTATACACACAGCGATACAGCATCTCTCTCTCTCTCTTTCTCTCTCACACACACACACACACACACACACACACACACACACACACACACACACCTGTACTATCATTTTGGGGACATTCATTGACACAATAACCCCTTTTCCTAACATTAACCATCACAACCAAATACTGAAGTCCAACCTTTAACCCTAACTCCACCCCAAACCTAATTCAGCCATTTAAAGAAGTGAGGACCAGACAAAATGTCCTCACTTCCTTGTACTTACAGTGTTGGTTGAAAAGCGTATTCCGGTCCCCAGTATGTAGGAAGTACAAACATGCACACAAACACACACATACTCAGGAGGCCAAGGTTAGCCAAAGAGAGTAAAGTGAGTTCCGTCCAGACCTTTATCAAATGTCTGGAACAACAGCCTGTAAAAGTAATGGGCTTGCAATCACCTCGAGTCAGCAAGTCACACACACACACACACACACACACACACACACACACACACACACACACAATCAGACGGGAACATAAAAACAAACCATAATTTCACTTACACACACACACACACACACACATACACGCAC
>JBCNYH010000016.1:19722046-19739588 GCA_039654325.1 Tandanus tandanus | reverse complement strand
TCATCTTCATCACTCATCTCCATCATCACTCATCTCCATCACTCATCTTCATCACTCATCTTCATCATCACTCATCTTCATCACTCATCTCCATCACTCATCTCCATCATCACTCATCTTCATCACTCATCTCCATCATCACTCATCTTCATCATCACTCATCTTCATCATCACTCATCTTCATCACTCATCTCCATCATCACTCATCTTCATCATTCATCTTCATCACTCATCTTCATCACTCATCTCCATCATCACTCATCTTCATCATCACTCATCTCCATCATCACTCATCTTCATCACTCATCTCCATCATCACTCATCTTCATCATTACTCATCTTCCTCACTCATCTCCATCATCACTCATCTCCATCACTCATCTTCATCACTCATCTCCATCATCACTCATCTTCATCACTCATCTTCATCATCACTCATCATCACTCATCTTCATCACTCATCTCCATCATCACTCATCTCCATCATCACTCATCTTCATCACTCATCATCTTCATCACTCCTCTTAATAATTTATCTTCATCACTACTCTTCATCATTCCTCATCACTGATCATCATTCATCACTTATCTTCTTCATTCATCATCTTCACAGTTCATCTCCTCTTCATCACTCATCCTCATCATCACTCATCTTCATCTTTCAATATCTTCCTCTCTGTGCCATCATCTCCTCTTCATCATACATCTGCATCACTGCTCTTCATCATTCCTCATCACTGATAATCATCACTTATCTTCATCACTCATCCTCATCACTCATCTTCATCACTCACCTTCATCATTCATCATCACTTCTCTTCATCACTCCTTTTCATCGCTACTTGTACCCTTTAATAGTCTATTTGCTTGGACCCTGGGAATGGCTGCTTGCAGCTATATATTTTGTGTCCTTTCCAGTGTTGGAGAAATGTAAACATCCTGGAAGAAGCTGACAGAGACCTGTGACAGTGATCTCCATGTCCCGGTGCTTGAGAAAAAAAAATAAAAAAGCCAGTTTGTGGTATTTTTGGGACGCTACGCCAAAGTAACTTTGCTTATGAAACACATCTCCTCAAGCGCTTCCTGCCACTTGCTGAATTAAATTTGCTGATCACTCAAAGACAAAGCGCTGACTCCTGGCTTGGGTTTCCGGCCCTTTCCGGGAACCTCGCTTTCATCCATTTTTTTTCTCTCTCTTTTTTTCTATTCTTGGGACGTGAATAAAATCAAGAGTCTGTGTTCCACTCACAGAGAGATAAGAATATCGACAGAGCCCAGTTGGGACAATCTAATGCCATTGCCCTAAAAGTGGATACTCACAAACTGGGAGCGCAGAAGACAGGAATGACAGCAAGGCTTTAGCGTCTGTCAGATCTATAATGTTCTGGGAGTAAGCGTCACTGAGTTCACACAAAGCCTTCTGTAAAAAATTCAATCTACTCGCGTGTGTAGGGAGGTGGGGGAAGAGGGGTTATACTTGACATTAAATCTTTGCCTGGGGTATTTAATTAAATGAGTATAGAGTCCA
This sequence comes from Tandanus tandanus, assembly GCA_039654325.1. Taxonomy (NCBI): domain Eukaryota; kingdom Metazoa; phylum Chordata; class Actinopteri; order Siluriformes; family Plotosidae; genus Tandanus; species Tandanus tandanus. The sequence goes on along the minus strand of JBCNYH010000016.1, from coordinate 19,738,060 downwards.
TTTGTTTTTTTTTCCTTTCTTCTTTTCCATTTGTTCATCCTGTGCATTCCATTAGAGAACCTATTACATTGAAAAGACTCAGTATGTACTGACAGGAGTATCATAGGACCGCCCCTTCTTCTATCTTCATATGTTCTATGAATTTGCGAGCGAGTAAATAAGTTCATACCTTATTATATATTAATGTACTCCGCTGCCATCTTACCTGTTCTTTGACCCGGATGCTTATGCCAGTAGCATTAGCATTAGCTAAGCTAACAAGCATAAATTTACATCAGCTTGTAGTTTAAATAACAAGTTGATTTTGGCTCCTCCTACTCGATGATGACACACAGAAAGCCCGTTACGTGACATCGGAGAGAAAGAAAGGGAAAAAAAAGGTTTCGTCTCTCGTTTCAGTTCCAGAAATTTTCTCTGAGTGTAAACCTGGACATGAAGATTCAAGAAATCTAAGAAATACATGAAGCTATAGGTCACTCATAGCTTTGTGATATGTGAGAACCGTAGCTGGGACTACCGAGACCATTCCGGCAGATTTTGGAGACACCTTGTCGCAAGTATGGGTGGAAATAATATGCAAATGAAGATGTGGTACACAGTAAAAAAAATACAAATAAAAAAATCATGCTTGACTTGATCTGGCGAATGACCCACGCAAAAAAAAATCAATGCAACCAAACTTTCCGGGAATGGAAGCCACAGCCTCCAGGCAGTTCACTGACTCTCAAGTATTCCACATACAGGATGCCGATTGACCCCTGGAAGGCAACAACAAAAAAAATTGTCTACTTTCATCTACCATTAAGTAATTATGGGTATGTGAGACTGAGGTGTAAGGCGTCTATCCAGAATCTAATTGCTACACAAACTCAAAGAAGCTGTGTATCATTAAGGGCGTGGTCATCTCCGGCGGCGATATCCTCATCCTGCTGTGTATTCAAGAAAGGTAGCTTGGTGATTCTGACGCATAGCAGTTTCACACCCAGATGAAAGTGCTATCTATCCTCTTCTACATACCCGAGCTCACAGACATCCCTGATTGTCTAGAGTCCCTGTGACTGACTTGAACAAGAAGTAGGACGTCCCTCTCATTCAGACAGCGGGGCTGATTTCTGTTCTCCAGACTCCCAGCCAGGGATCACTGAGGTATTCAAAATCATGAGTTCCTAATGACAGACCAGATGCTTTACTGTTGAGGAGACTTTCTGTACAAGCTGCTACGCATGCGCATTTTGGGGCAGCCTTACACACTCTGAGAAAAAGCGTTATCCCCCTCTCATACGAATAATCTCAAGGATGCCCATGATAGGCTGGTGATCGCTGTGAGTGACAGGGAGCTAAAGCGTATGCCATCCCTCCCTCCCGTGAGAGCCCGGCCAATTAGCTCCCATGGACCCTGGTTGCAGATGGCTGTGCCATCAACCTGGATTCGAACCTATGATCTCCTGGTTGATACCCTGTTGATGTTCTACCCGTGCTTGTGTGGGTTTCCTCTGGGCATTTCGGTTTCCTCCTACAGTCCAAAGATATGCATATTAGTGTCAGGTGGGATGGGCTCAAGCCTCCAAACCGAAGTAGTAGCGGTTTGGCAAATAAGAGTAAGAGAGGAAATTCACTGGCACAGCAGCAGCAGTTTCTGGAAGGCCGCAGCTCGATGACAATCTTGGCACCTGCTTGGTTCACGGCTCAACTGTAATATTGAGAACTATCCCATTTTTCTGTGTTTGTGTGTGTCTCCTTCATGTTTTTAACTTTCTCAAAAATCTCTCACTCTCGGCTGAGAATCATGTTTAAGGGCTGGAAAAATGGTTCTCGGATCCATCAGACGTTTACGTCTTAATTTTTTATTTCCGTGATGGGGTGTGTTTTTTATGTAGTACCATTCGAGAGACCAATTTAATGTTTAGCGCCGTATTTACTCCGAGCTCAGAGAAGCTTGGGGAGAGTTAAGTATAGCAACCGTAAAAGTCGTCCGAGGCTGGGTGGAGCGTCCATTACGGGCAGGATGGGGGAAGTGATCGAGAGAGCAATCGAATCCTGTCATTGCCTTCAACCATATCCATGTGTAGGCTATGAGATCCAATTATGAAGTCTTTGAGATCGGGGAGTGTTTTATGCATTTCATGATGGTACCAAAGCTCGCCCTCTCCCGTCCGCTCACTCTCTTTCTCTTCGGCATGTAAATCTCACTCATATTTCTTCATTTAGAGCTGGTTAGAACTGCGTATGGGAGTGTGTGTTTGTGTGTGTGTGTGTGAGCGCACACGCGTAATGACACCGCTGCCTCCTTTAACAGGGTCATTTGTTGCTTTTCCAATATACCATTACGCAGAAAGTGCAATCCCTCACTCAAATGGAAAATGTGTCCAATCTCGGCGTGGAAGAGAGAAAAGCCCGATGCCGACCCGATTGTTTTGCTCGTGTTTCTTCAACAAATCTTGCCCTGCTTCTCATTCAGCAGGGTTTTTTTTCCCTTGCAGATTTTCTTGCATTATACACACTTTATGAGTGTATTATGTCAACTTGGTGACCAAATCTCATATAATCTAGCATTACCAGACCCGCATACAGCATATTCTATCATAATACACTCTTCATTCACTGCCTTTCAGCTACAGCTTGTTCTAATATAAATGGACAGAGTCATTTTGCCACCCTTGCAGGGTGTTGTATAATGAGAACATTATATTATTATTATTTTTCACTCTTTCTTATAATTACCAGAAAGTGACGGCGCCTTGGTGTGGTGTTTCAGGCGTGTCTAAAAAGGAAGAGACCACGGGGTTGACCCAGAACACACTGGAGGGACTAAGTCTCTCGGCTGGTCTGGGAACACCTCAGTGGCCCCGGGAAGAGCTAAAGGAAGTGGATGGGAAGAGGGACGTCTGGACCTCACTGCTTAGGCTGCTGCCCCATAACCCGACCCTGGATCAAGCGGAAGATGATGATGAATAATAACATAATAACTTTTTGTCTGAAGTAATAATAATATACGATCTTGCAAACAAAGTTTTGGCACCCCAAGGCATCTGTTCATTATCTATAGCATTCATCCATCAGGGTCTCAGTGAAGCTGGAGCCAATCCCTGCTGAATTCAGGTTACACCTATATACATGGCATGGTGGCGTAGTCCTCAAAGCCAAATGGTTCTGGGTTCAATTCCCTGGCTTAGGGGTTTCCGTATACAGATTTCATTGCACTTGTGTGGGTTTCCTCCGGGTACTCTGGTGTTCACCCACAGTCCAAAGATATGCACAATAGGCTAAATTGGCTAACTGGCTGTTCTAAATTGTCCCTAGATGTGAGAGTAAGGGTAAGTGCGCATGGTTGTGTATGTGTTGGTCCTGTGTTGGATTGGCAAGCTGTTCAGGGTGTACCCTGCTTTTACCCAGAGTTGGCTTAGATGGGCTCCAGCCTCCCCGTGACCCTAGTAGGATTAAGCAGTTTGGCAAATGAGTGAGTGAGTAAGTAAACAGAAAGTACACAGCGCCCCTTGATGGGCCTTTCTGTAATGTAACCTATCTCACAATCTTAAAGAATCTTTTAACAAATTCCTGGATCCAGAATCCGAGAATCAGAGATAATAACTACTTGAGTAAAACTTGAATTAAAATTATACAACATCCTCAAATTTCTTCTCCAGTTTTTCTTTTTTTAATTAAGAAAATGTCTCCTTATTGGATCCGAATGCGAATGTGTATGTATTTCATATGTGGTAATCCCAGGATTTTGTTAAGACACCACTAAGATCAAAGTCTGTTTTTATTTCTTAAAAAAAAGAGGCAGAATGAGAAGATTAACAATCACGGTAGGTACATTAGCTTTGACAAAGCAGCTCCATTTATTAAAAGCAGACACGATGCAAGCTGCGGTAATAGAAACTATAGATCAGATGCTGGGAACTGGAGTGAAAGTCTTGTGTTTGAAATGAAATTACGGCATGAAAAATGTCAGTATGCATTTCAAAAAATGGTGTAGGCCGCCATCGAAACAGGGACTAATGAGAGACAAATCGCCCTCGATGGTTATTCCTTCTCCTAAACAACAAGGCTGGCTGATCTGAGACAGAGAGAGAGAGAGAGAGAGATGCTGTATTGCTGTGAAAGTGTGTAAGAAAGAGAGAGATCCAGGTATTCATCATGTCATGGGGACCTAAATCTCTGAGAAAGAGAGGAGGAAGGGATTTCACTCTTCACTGCATTGATATCCACTAGAGAGGCTCATGTTCTCTTGCTCTGTCCTTCTTGTCTCCCAGTAGGGCTTCGTTCGTGCTTTAAGAGAACAGACGGGTGTACAGAGGCGGTGTTTTGTCTGCTTTAGCCTTTTCTCTGCTGATCAGACGCATCAGAGTTCAGTAATGATCCCCTCATCGACAGAGCGGTCGGAACGCTGCTTCCCTGCCGAGCCCTAAACTCAACACATTAGCATTATATATACAGCATATGCATGTGTGTGTATATGTATACATATGTGTGTGTGTGTGTGTGTGTAGATGATGGATGCGTTATCACCTCTTTAATGCGAATGCGCCCACATGTTTGTCTTATACGAACGTATCCTCATACATATGCATGTCCATGTATACAAACACGCCTCCGGGTTTCACCACGCTTCTCATTTCTTCATGCCCGACGTTCAGTTGCTGCTCCGCTGAATGTGACTTAATCAAAAGCTCTGACACCCAGTGTGCGTTTCTGATCAGGATAAACGCCACGCTCGTGCACCTCCCTGCTTCCAGAGTAATTAAAGGAATTAGCTGAACACCATGGTGCTTACAGAGTGCACAGAAGATCCAGGCCAAACAAATCAGTGGAAACGGAGATGATTGCTGATGCCAGGATTACCAAAAAAAAGGAGAATAGGCCCTCCGATTAGGCAGCAGCGCCACTGGGGTGGTGCTCTTCTAGCGAATCTTCTAGCATGCATTGCTAACAAATAAAGGAATAAACAAACAATCATTCATTTGCAGAGATGCTTAATCCTAATAGGGACACGAGGAGGCTGGAGCCTATCTCAGCCGATTCGGAGCGAAGGCAGGGAGCGTCTTGAACAGACCACCAGTCCATCACAGGGCCAACATACACAAGCTCTAACACTCACACCTGGGGCAATTCAGAACAGCCAGGAAACCAGCATACCCAGAGGAAACCCACACAACCACGGGGAGAACATGCAAACTCCATACAGAAACGCCCTCGCCGAGCCCAGAACTCGAACCCGGGACCTTTTTACTTTGAGGCAGACGTGCTAACCATGATGCCACCATGCCATGTTTATTTTACTATATATGTAGTATATTGCTTGGTAGAGGTTTGCACTCATTGTGTCCTCTTGTTTTTAAATGTTGGGAGGAAACCTACACAAGCACATGAAGAATATGCATACTCTACACAGAAACTCCCTCGCTGAGCCTGGGACTGGAAACCAAGACCCTCTTGCTGTGAGGCGGACATGCTTACCACTATGCCACCATGCTGCCAATAAACAAACAAACAAACAAACCTAATTCTATTCCAGAAATCCTAACATATGGCAGTGGACTGGGTGGCTTTTTGTAAAAAAAAAAAAATAAATTAAAAAAATACATTTTAATACTCTCCTTCAGAACTTGCCAGATTTTTTTCCCCCCATAGCATCTGCTTGATCATGGGTCTGCATGATCATGTGATCGAGTAAGTAAATGTACACGAATAAAGCTGTAACCAATATTCACCATATTTACTACCACAGTTTTCAGAAATGAAGAGTTTACATGTTGTATTTTTTTTTCTAGAACATTTATTTCCTTTGTATTATTTTTCCCTGTCTATGTAGGATTGCTCTACATTCTCCGGTTTCCTCCCAACTCCTACCGAACATGCCCATAGATTTAGCAGACTTTAGGATTCCCCGACAACCTGTACACCCTGGAGGAAACCAACATTCCGATGTTACCCCTACGTGTGAGTGTGAGCCGGAATGGTTATGTGTGTTGGCCATGCAATGGTCTGACGAGCTATTCAGTGTGTTCATCACGTGAGATAGGCTTCAGCTTCCTTGTGGGATTAAGCGGTTTGGCAAATGAATGAATGAGAGAGTGAGTGAGTGAGAGATTTTCAAATCATTGTATTCTGTTTTATATTTACATTTTACACAGAATCTTATTTATTTTATTTTTTTAATGTAGGTTGTAATATATGTTTTATCCATGACAGAGGCGGGTCAGGTGAGCTCTCCAATTCTAGCCAAGCTAAGTGCTGTATAGAATCTGTATAGCCTCCTCATAAACAAAATTAAACTGCCATTTGTAAAGGTGTTTTACTACATACTACACTTGAACATAAGAAAAAACAAACTAAAACAAGATATTTATGGTTATTTTTTTATTTTATTTTAAAACATGGTAATGATAACGTTGCCTGCTCCAAGTGACCATAACAGACTGTGAGCGTCCGTCGTCTGAATTCAAACATCATTCAATCAGGATTTATTCATTAATTTTCTAAGCCACTTAGTCCTAACCAGGGTCGCGGGGAGGCTGGCGCCTATCTCAGCCGACTCTGGGCGAGGGCAGAGCACACCCTGGACAGCTCGCCAGGTCATCGCAGGGCCACCACACATACAATCATTCACACTCACTCTCACAAACTAGGGGCGATTTGGAACAGCCAGTTAGCCTACTCTGCATGTTTCTGGACTGTGGGAGGAAACCGGAGTACCCGAAGGAAGTCGACGCAAGCACATGGAGAACATGCAAACTTCACACAGAAAAGCCTGAGCTTGGGAATAGAACCCAGGACCTTCTTGCTGTGAGGCAGACGTGCTAACAACTGCGCCACTGTACTGCCTCCCCTCAGGATAATGTTTTTTTTAATTCCATATTAGCGAACCAATCCGATCGTGTCATTCCCATGTAGTATATACTAATGTATAATGATTAAATACCTTATAAAATACTAATGATACTACAAGTATAAATATGTGTATTCTGACTGCAGAGCTTACTATTCTTGTTGATTTGCAATATTTCCAGTTTAAGAGCTTCAGCCTTGTACATAGGGAAGTATTTCTGTGTATACTCCAGTTATCATGTTCCACTAGCTGTCAGAAATGTTTCCAATCGTGCTGAAAACTCTCTCAGGAACAGCGCGAGGTGGCGGCAAGAGAAATTTTCTCCTCACTGGTGCTCGACGACGCTAGCCTGTCTTTATTCTCCTTCCACCACTCGAGCGGATGAGCAAGCCTGCTGTCAAGAATGGCTTTCCGAAGATAGCGGTCCAGCTCGTCATAAATATTCCATCGCTCTTCTCCAGCATTGTTTTTCTTTTTCTTTTCTTTTTTTCTTTTTCTGGTGAGTATGGCTTCCAAGCATGTCGGCAAATATACCCTCTACAAGACCTGATTGAGGTTCTGGCTCCGCCGCTGACATTTTAGGGTAAGATTCTCCATTTTAAACACCTGTGTAAGGAGTAAAACGATGGGCTACACCTGTTTTAGTCAGGGAGAGCGCTCAAATTAAAGATCCTGCAGAGTGGAGCCAAAGCCAAACTTTCAGAGTTCTCATTCCACATTAAAATCTTTGAGGAGCTTGTGCACAGATCTGAAACATCATCTGTCTCACTGTTCAGATCCCGCCTGAGGTATCTACAGGTGTACCGGCTTCTGCGGAGCTTGATGCTGTAGTGTAGACCCCAAAGGGCCACAAGGTTACTGTATTTTTACTTCAATACTGAACAGACGTAGCACTTGACTCCCATAATGGTGTCTCATAAAGGATTTCTTCAGAAATGGTGAAGCGCAAACTAACCAGCCCTTTCCATGGTGATTGAAAACTTTGACCTTGTTTACTCCATGGGTATTTTTATGTATATTTACTACTTACAGTCTTTGCTTTATGTATAGACATTAATTAACTACTCTGTTTTTCCATCCACCTCTAATCTTTGAATTCAAAGCACTTTATAGAACAGTTTTTAATTATGAAACCTCAAAAGCACAAAAATGTAATATAATATAATATCATTCATCCATTTATTCATTTTCTAAGCCACTTAACCCTAATTAGGGTTGCGGGGAGGCTGGTACCCATTTCAGCCAACTCTGGGTGAAGGCGGGGTACACCCTGGGCAGCTCACCGGCTCGCAGGCTCACCAGTGCAAGGCCAAACCACACACAATCTTTCACACTCACTTTCACACCTAGGGGTGATTTGGAATCACCAATTAGCCTACTGTGCATGTTTTTGGACTGTAGGAGGAAACCGGAGTACCCGGACTAAACCCACGCAAGCACTTGGAGAGCATGCAAACTCCACACAGAAATGCCCGAGCCTGGAAACCGAACCTGGGACCTTTTTTCTATAAGGCAAACATGCTAACCACTACACCACCATGTCACCCATAATATAATATAATTTAATGAAGTATTTAATATATAGATTTGGGCACTGTCTAAAAGTGGAGCTTCCAATAGATCGCTATTGATCGGTGTCCAAGGCTGGTGTTATAACAGTATCATGGCTCATTTAAGGACTGAACAGGTGCTGATAAAGCCCTGGAGGAAATTAATAACTAAATCTTCCCTGTGTTTCCTGACTGTGGTCTGAAGTGAAAGAAGGAAAGGTTAACACTGTATTTTCTTTTTAGACTTAGACTTAGCTTTATTTGTCATTCAGATATACGGTGTATACAGAACGAAATGTCGTTGCATTTGCTCGCTACAGTATAAGAGATGAAAAATGATTGACATGAATATATGAAATTGACATGAATATATGAAATATAGACAGTATGTATATAAAAAACAGTTTTTACCTGCCGATTTCTGTGTTCATTTGTATTATCTGTCTTGTTAGTTTAATTATCCAGTTAACGGGTTCATGTTCCATAATCCTGTTTATGTTCCTTGTTGTTTTGCTCGACAAAAGTTTGCATACCTACCTGAATTAGATTATGTGTGTGTGTTTTCTTTGTGTGCGAGTCTGAGTGGTGGCACATGAGCCTCTATTTTTTGGGGTTGAGTTTTGATATTAATAAATAATCTATAATTCCTTCTTATTTCTGCCTGTTGTCATGCAAGTCCCACCCATGTCCGAATTGTTATTAGATGCCACATCTGTATATGAAATGCAGATTAGCATTTATTTAGTTAGCATCTTTCAAGAACAAATGATGTGAAATCAAGATTCATTGTTCATCAGGAACTGCTTGTAATGCATAATACAATAAAGTTGATATGAACTTTATCTGACTCTGCGTGTGTGTGGCGCTCGGTTTCACACTGCTGAGCTCAGCTCGGCAAGAACTTCCGTCAGCGCTTTGCGTACTACTGAAGAGACTCCGTTTGAAAGCGCAGTGTCAAATCTGAACTCCACTAACACCCATGATTTTTCACCTTTTTTCAAATGTGAGTCGATCCCAATAATGACCTCTATAAGAGCAATGTGATGGAAATTCATTGTAGTGATGGAGAAGCTTAATCAGATACGAGGCAACACTGATGAGAAATCCATTTCTTTTCTTTAAACAGGAGGAACGTGGGCTTGGCTTGTTCGGCCAGCGAGCCTGTTTAATGGTATGAATTTCATAGAATTATCCCACACAAATAAAATGACTTTTCATGATCATACACTAGAGGGGCAGCAATTTCCAGAAATGCACCACAAAATAAATTAAAGGGGTGCTCATAGAGTGCAAAGTACCCCTGCCACACAGCATGGATATTGTAGTTAATAAGCCCTATATGGGTACTGGCTTTAATTACCCATGAGCTTGTCTTACCATATGTTCTGTTGTATGTGGATGTGACTTAATTGTCCATCCATCCATTTTCTAAGCTGCTTAATCCTAATTAGGGTTGTGGGGATGCTGGCGCCCATCTCAGCCGACTCTGCGAGGGCAGGGTACACCCGGAGACCATTCACTCTCTCTCACACCTAGGGGTGTTTTGGAACAGCCAATTCACCAACTGTGCGTGTTTTTGGACTGTGGGAGAAAACCGGAGTACCCAGAGGAAACCCATGCAAGCACAGGGAAAAGCCCAGGAATCAAACCCAGGCCTTCTTGCTGTGAGGCGGATGTTCTAACCACTGTGCTACCGTGTCACCCATGACTTAATTAGCAAAAAAACAAACAAACATACAACCCCCCCCCCCCGCCACAAAAAAAAAAACCAATCCTCCCTTGTTTGAAGGATTGCTGAGGTTTGACATTTTAGGGTCACTGATGGTCAAAGGTAATGGTCTCATTTGAAAGTCCATATACGGTTTTCTATTAATGTTCCATAGTAACGGCATGTCTATCAACACTGGTTTAGAAGTTATATGCACTCTATCTCCACAACTTTATGACCTTGTTCTGACCTTGTCCTTTGACCTTGACATTCTAAAATCAAATTATCTTGATCTATGAATTAGGTAGGGTAGTGTCCCCACCAAGTTTGATTCAAATTTTCAATGGGTGGGGTCAGGGATTAGTTTATAGTCTAACAAACAATCAAAGAAACAAATGGACAGATGAGTTAAACAAACACTGGTGACTAGAACAGCTCCACCAGACCCCAAACAGGCACACAGCACACCTGTACTTGCTTTGTTCGATGGTACATTCCAAAGAAAGCTAATAAATAGTTTACTAATTAATACAAAAGTAAACAAAAACTGGCTGTTCTGTAATGGTGGGAGGAGCATACAGCCTCTACAGTGTCAATCACAGTGAGGCTAACCAATTGTGGACATCTGTATGCTCATGTATGTAGAAGAGGGTGGAAAGCACTATTCTTTTGAGTGTGTTGTGCTGCCCTGTAATGTGGCATCAGCAATAGATAAAAGAAATACCTTTAGTTAGCACATATTAGCCTTCACCCTTCCCCAAAAACCGTTAAAATCTAAAAGTTACACTGACATATGTGTATGTTGTACATGCATCTGAGTTTATATGGAGTTAGCATGCCAGTGTTTTGTTTCTGGGTAATTAAAACCCTTTAAAAACTCTATAAAACAGCGAGAATATGTCAGAATATATTTTTCATTTTCAGTCGGAATGAGGAGAAGAATCAAAACAACACAAGCTGGAAAAACAACATGAGCACGCGTCTCATTTATGGGGCGACACGATGTCATTAGCGTGTATCTGTGTCATCTTTTTCTTCTCACTCTTTTTGTGGTTTGTTTGATACCCCATGCTTTATTGCCTTGTGAGGAGTTTCATCCATATCAATGTGATGAAGCTGCTTCTGCAAATAACCTCTACATCCATACACGTGTTAAAACGAGTGCAAATCGTGTGTTCTACTGTTCTCCCGCCTACACGGATCCATCCCGAAGCTGTCATGGCTTCCTGGGTCTCCCGAAGAAGTGCAACATAGCAACAGTGTGAGAATAATAAGTAGCTAGCATGGCATGACTGAGTTAGCATGATAGCAAAATAAATTAATAAATTAATTAAATAATTAATAGAGGGTGGGTTAGCATCCTGTAGGGTGAATTTTGACTTTCGGAGCGTTTTGAAGCAATCTAAGGCTTACCGTGGACAGATGTGTGCATGATGGGAAGATCACACACAGACTCGGAGATCTCCTGTGCAGAGGATAATGAGGCAGGGAGAGGGAAATTAGCCAAGAGAAGCTTGTATTAAACACATCCTTAACCAGAGGGTGGGCTTTTGTGTCGAGTTTGTGAGCTTGTGAAGCCCACCGCTTCGGCTCAGCTGCTCATCAGATTAGGCTTTTTTGTTTCTTCAGGCGGCTTCTTTTCATGAATAAAGGTATCTTTCTTTTGTCTACTGTGGCCTTTTTTTCTTTCCAAGTGTTTAGTAGTGCTTACACGTTTGCTACAGGCAGCTCTCTCTCTCTCTGAGACACACACACACATACACGCACCATTTTCTCAGCTTTGGCTGTGTGTGGAGTGTCTCTGACTCATTTTGCTTGGCTGGGCTGTGAGAGAAACCAACAGTGTGAGGTGAATAATAAGCAGAGGGAGGTCTATCCACACACACACACACACACACACACACACACACACACACACACACACACGCCCAGCTTTAAGCATGCAAGATAACAACACATGGTATTCCTCCACTGTTATCAATTCACGTGAATAAATAAACCCGACCTTGATAACTTTGGCAATTTTGATAACTTTGTCCTGACCTCACAGGAAAACAACAACAACAATAACAACAACAACAACAACATAAGCCAGCACCAAAAAGGGAAGGGAGGGGGAAAATAAGGAATTTGTAAGGACTTATAGGTTTACTGGGTGGAAAATTGAATGCTCTTGTCAAAGTTGTGTAATAACGTGACCCCAGTGGGAATAGAAACAGAGATTGGATGACAACATTTATCAAAGAGAGAGAACCGAAAGAGAATCGGTGCATTGAGCTCTGACTCGCTCCTATTCCCACCACTTAAAACGCCAAATAAATACATTTATTTACAGACTCAATCACAGAAATGGTCCAAACTGCACTATTCACACAAATACACTCCAGGACAAACACCGAACTCCTCCAGAGTGTCAAGATGATTGGCTTTAGCGGCAGGATTATCACAAAGAACAGCTATAACTGGCACGAACAGACACAACACGCGGTAATGGGTGCTTTCAAACAACATTCGAGTTATTGCAGCGCTGTAAAATATATAAACATCCATCCATCCATTCATTTATTTGCTGACCCATTAAACCCTTCTAGGGTCACGGGGCAAACACTGGGTGAAGGTGGGGTACACCCTGAACAGTTTGTCAGACCATTGCAGGACCAACACGCACACAACCATTCACACTCATGCCCATAACTAGGGGTATTTTGGAATAGCCAATTAGTCTTATGTGTATGGATTTGGACCGTGGGACAAAAACCGGAGTACCCGGAGGAAACCCATGCAGACACAGGAAGAACAAGCCGCCAAACCCGGGACTCGGACCCAGGACCTTATGCTGTGACACAGACGTACTAACCACTATAACACCATGATGCCTGTAAAAAGAAAAAAGAAAAATAAATAAATAAATAAATAAATAAATATATGTTAGTACATCTGCCTAACAGCAAGAAGGTCCTGGGTTCAAGTCCTGGGACGTTTCTATGTGGAGTTTGCATATTCTCCCTGTGTATTCCGGTTTCCACCCACAGTCTAAAGACATGCATATTAGGCTAACTGGTTGTTCCAAATTGCCCCTAGGTGTGAGTGTGGGTGTGACTGGTTGTGTGTGTGTGTTGGCCCTGCAATGGGCTGATAAGGGTGTACCCGGCCTTTGCCTAGTGTTGGGTGAGATGTCTGCCAGCCTCCCTGTGACCCTAATAGGATTAAGCGGTTCAGCAAATGGGTGAGCAGCAGCATTCATTCATTCATTTATTCATTTTCAGTACACCCTGAACAGCTCGCCAGGCTATCACTGGGCTAACACACACACACAACCATTCACACTCACTCTCACACGTAGGGGCGATTTGGAACAGCCAATTAGCCTACTGTGCATGTTTTTGGACTGTGTGAGGAAACTGGAGTACCCAAAGGAAACCCATGCAAGCAGGTGGAGAACATGCAAACTCTGAGGATTGAGCTCAGGCCTTCTTGCTCTGAGGCGGACATGCTAACCTCTGTGCCACCGTGCCGCCCCAGCAGCAGCATTATCTGGAGCAAAATACTGCCAATACAGAACCCTAAAAGGTATCTAATGCACCCTGGATGGGACAATTCTTTCCTTAAATCTAGCCACTATCTCGATCTCTGTTATACGGTTCTGGTTGCTTTTAATATTTGAATAATACCAGTAAGAATAAATGGTTCCTTAAGGGTATATGAATGGTAAATGGTTCCATATCTGTAGAAAATAAAGGGTTCTTCAACATATCTTTGGATAGTTGATATTTGATAGATCGTATTTTTCCCCCTCAGGGCTCCCAGCACATGTCAGGCGAAGTTGGATTTGGACAGAAAAGCATGATTCCCCAATGAATAGTGTCTCTCCGCCTGTTCGAGATAAAGAGAAATTTTAATTAGGAGGCATTAAGTGGAAAAAAGGGGGAAAAAATGGTACGGCTTAAGAAATAAATCAGAATGTATACACACAGAGATGATGGCGCTTAACATCTGCAGTGGCATTTAGTCTGCAAGAAATGTCTGGTGCGTCTGTTTGATGGAAAACGTCTTTATCACTATTACAGCAGTGAAGAACAGGTGTTATCAGTGGAGGAGCTTCAGCGCTTCATCACGAACGTAGAGGAAAATAGTGAAGTTTCAATACTGTGGAATCTGAACTGAAATGAACTCAAGTTCAGATGGAAATATAGAACAGTGATGTCATTAATCACTGACAATTTGTCTCATAATTCTAATCTTTACTAATATAATATGCAGAGCAATATTTGATACAACATTAACCATTCATTTATTCATTCAGTCATTCATTCATTTTCTAAGCCACTTAATCCTAGTTAGGGTCGCGGGGAGGCTGGTGCCCATCTCAGCCAACTCTGGGCGAGGGCAGGGTACACCCTCTACAGCTCGCCAGACCACTGAATGGCTAACACACATACAACCATTCACACTCACTCTCACACCTAGGGATGATTTGGAACAGCCAATCAGCCTACTGTGCATGTTTTTGGACTGTGGGAGGAAACCGAAGTACTTGGAGGAAACCCACGCAAGCATAAGGAGAACATGCAAACTCCACACAGAAACACCCAGAGCCCGAGCCATGTAAAGTAGGCTAAACAGCTGTTCCAAATTGCCCCTAGATGTGATTGTGAATGGTTGTTTGTGTGTTGGCAATGGATTGTCGAGCTGCTCAGGGTGTACCCCGTTCTCGCCCAGTGTTCGTTGAGATAGTTTTACACATAGGATAGGATAGGATTACGCGGTTTGACAAATGAGTGATGAGTGATGAAAACAATGTACTGTCAATGACAACGACGACGACGGCGATGATGATGATGATGATGATGGTGATGATAATGGTGATGAGTTCCTTCTTTATAGATTAAAACTGTACACCATTACCAGTGCCACAAGGGGGCATAAGGGGGAATTTACCCTCTCAGTTTATGCTTTTTGTACCCTATAGAAGAACAAGCTGGTATTTCAGAACCATAGACAGGATAGTTCGACTTAGGCAGTAGACTGGCGACCTGTTTAGGGTGTAACCCCGCCCCTCATGTGAAATCAGCTGTGATTGGCTCCAGCTTATGCTGATGGATAAGCACTATAGATAATGGACAGATGGCTGGAAGGATGGAGTCTCTAGTATCAGTGCGTCATAACAGTCAGAATTAAAACTGCAACTTTTTTTTTTTGGACAATGATGACAAAATTTTACGATTTAAAATTTTTGGTAACATGACAGGCAGCAAGGTGATATAGTGGTTAGCATGTCTGCCTCACAGCAAGAAGGTTCTGGATACGAGTCCTGAGCCTGCCAATGGCATGTTATCCCCGTGTTTGCATGGGTTTCCTCTAGGTATTCCGGTTTCCTCCAACAGTCCAAAGACATGCATGTTAAGCTGAGTGAGAGTGGTTATGTGTGTTGGCCTTGTAATGGACTGGCGAGATGTTCAGGATGTCCACCGCCTTTGCTTGGAGACGGCAGAGATAGGCTCCAGCTTTCGTACGCTAGTAGCATTTAGCGGATTGGCAAATGAATAAATAAATAAATGAATAAATGAATGGTCATGTGACTTTTTGGTATAATAAGGTATAGAGAGATTAAAAAAACAAAAGATGTTGAAGAAACTAAATAAAATAACAATTAAAAAGTATGAGGTATTATTCTTGAATTATTAAACTATATATATATATATAATGACATAAACATAAAATAATATATGACATACTATACTATATTACTATATATGCTATATATCGTATATAAAATAATATACAACATAAACATATAATAAAATATTTTCCTAGAACCTGTAATTTTTTATTCCTTTTAACATGAAATTTGCCAACAGTTTCATATACATATATATATATATATATATATATATACTGCTCAAAAAAATAAAGGGAACACTAAA
>JBCNYH010000016.1:19700242-19714256 GCA_039654325.1 Tandanus tandanus | reverse complement strand
GTGTGTGTGTGTGTGTGTGTGTGTGTGTGTGTGTGTGTGTGTGTGTGTGTGAGAGAGAGAGAGAGAGAGAGAGAGACGTTTGGATCAATAAAAGCTGACAAGGCAGAGTTTTTAAAAAATCATACACACAGAGCTTGAATTAAAATGTCTTATTGTGGGAGAAACTCCAAGAGGTTCTGAGCCAGAATGACACGACTCGGCAATCAAACTATATAGAACACATATTCACACTCTGCTACACACACACACACACACACACACACACACACACACACACACACACACACAGAAAAAGAACTGTGTTTACATACACTCAGCATATCCTGTCACTTTATTGGTACATCAAGAGTCACATCCAAAACATTAGATTATTTGTTTGTTTGTATGTTTGTATGTTTGTTTATTGTTCTTGGCCTTAAAGTTGAATCACCGAAGAGCAAAAGATGCAGGGAGTTAAAGCAGGACTTTATATTATAATACATTATGTAAAATATAAAAATATAATAAAATATAATTGGGCAATATATGTATATGTATATGTATATATTTCATTAATTCATTTTCTGAACCGCTTAATCCTAATTAGGGTTTTGGGAGGCTGGTGCCAATCTCAGGCAGAGCATGCCCTGAACAGCTCTCCAGGCTATCACAGGGCCAACACTCACACAACCATTCACAGACATTCTCACTCCTAAGGACAATTTCGAACTGCCTACTGTGCATGTTTTTGGAATGGGGAGGAAACCAGATTACCCAGAGTAACCATGCCGCCCTCTTTATATATATATAATTTTTTTTTTTTACTTTTTTACATGGAAAATGTCCAAAGAAGATTATTTAAAAAATATTACAGACTGATGTGATCGAGCATACCATTAAGTAAATAATTAAATTAAATTAATAAGTAAATAAATAAATAAATAAATAAATATTTACTCATTTGATTTCTAGCAATATATACTTTTATTTAATAACAACTGGGTTTTTTCCATTTAAAATAAAAAATAAATTTATATTCTGAATTTTTTTTTTTCTTGCTTGGTATTTTTAATTTTAATGTAATAAAAAGCATTAAAAAATGCGGTAGGATGAGATGTGTGACCATTTTATTATTATTATTATTATTATTATTATTATTATTATTATTATTATTATTATTATGTCTTTTCTTTTATATGTAGCTGTCATAACAGTCTTATTAAAATAATAATAATAATAATAATAATAATAATAATAATAATAATAATATTGGAGTGAGTAAGTGAGCATTTTGTGTCCGTCTTCCCTCCAATTTGTTTTTTTTTTGTTTGTTTGTTTGTTTGTTTTTTTGTTTAAAGTATAAAGACTTATATTTTGTTTTTTTCTCCTGGCCTCTGTAGGCCCATTAGCATGTTAGCGCCAAGTGTTTGTTCGAGTTTCCATACAAGTCAGAATGTATATTTAGATGAACTGTTTGAGAAACTAAGATTGAGATTTAAACACCTTTATCTCTGCTCCTCCTCTCATTGATTTACACTCTGTTCATATACAGCTGTATAAAAGAACATTATGGAAATTAAACGATTAAACGTCACTCGTTTTCTAACGCTTCTTCTTCTGCTGCTGTTGGAGCTAATTAACTTTAAAACTACTGCAGTCTCTTGGATCTCTGGGGATCGAGTCGATGCAATTAGAAAGTAAGGAAGACGTCGACTTTAAAGCAGAACTTATAGTGAGATTAATCAGTCGATTACGCTGCATCTCCGGTCGGACCGATATGGCGTGCTGTAGGTGAGAGCGAGCTTTTTCACACCGCCAACCTTTAAGACAGCAGCACTCTTCATTAGCTGCAGTATTAATTACTGTAATGGAGTTTCTACAGATACATCCCGCTACATCTTCTCACCCGCTCGAACAAGACGGATGCCTCTTCCTCCGGCTCGCCTCACACGGCCGAGACAATCGATGGTCTGTTTTCATTTTAATTAAAAACTCAAAAATAAATGTTTATCTCAGCAGCTGCCTCTCGCTCTCTGTGGCTTTCTCAGGCTTTCTTTTTTCCTGTCATCTGCTTCGCAATCGTTTCTCAATCGCTCGAACACGTTCATCTCTTTCATCTTTTTTTACAGAGTGTAAATTCAAGCGAAGTTCCTTCAGGAGGAAACGTGAGCCGAATTTATCTTCGTCACAAAAAATTTCAGATTCGATGGTAAGTTTTTCACGTGTGATTAATGTAGGAAACTGCAATCCTGTGTAATAAACAAACAAACAAATAAGTCAATAAATAATTAAACAAAAAACAAACTAACAAACAAGATGAATAAACAAACAAACAAACAAATAAATAAACATGATTTATTCTGGTGAAACACCAGACACCAAACACCAATAAATATATAAATAAATAAATAAATTAACAAACATACAAACAAACATGCAGGCGGTGTGGTGGCGCAGTGGTTAGCACATCCGCTTCACAGCAAGAAGGTTCTGGGTTCGATTCCCGGGATTGGGGCGTTACTCCGTGTCCAAAAACATGCACAGTAGGCTAATGGCTGTTCCAAATCGCCCCTAGGTGTGAGTGTGAGTGTGAATGGTTGTATATGTGTTGGCCCTGCAATGGTCTGTTGAGCTGTTTAGGGTGTACATTGCCCTCGCCCACAGTCGGCTGAGATGGGTGCCAGCCTCTCCACGACTGTAATTTGGATTAAGCGGCTTAGAAAATAAACTAATAAAAAATTAACATGCAGCTTTTTTCTTTTTTAAATAACCAATCAGAATCCAATCAGATCGTGCTGTTCCCATGTAGTATATATTAATATATAATATTTACTGTATATACAAACGGCAGCATGGTGGCATAGTATTTAGGATATCCGCCTCACAACATGAAGCTCCTGCACTCAGTGAGAGCATTTCTGTGTGGAGTTTGCATGTCCTCCCCGTGCTTGTATGGGTTTCCTCTGGGTAATCTGGTTTCCTCCCACAGTCCAAACACATGCACATTAGGCTAATTGTCTGTTCCAAATTGCCCCTTGGTTTGAGTGTGAGTGTGAGTGGTTGTGTGTGTGTTGGCCCTGCAATGGATTGTCGAGCTGTTCAGGGTGTACCCTGCCCTCGCCCAGAGTTAGCAGAGATAGGCTCCAGGCTTCTGGCAACCATAGTAGGATTAAACAGTCCAGCAAATGAATGAATGAATGAATGGATGAATACATTTTCCAATGATAAGTAATGAATTTATTTACCCTGATCAGGGCTGTCATGGATCTAGAGTGTATCCTGGGAATACTGTGTGTGAGGTGGGAATACTGCCTGGATTTTTAAAGCGCCGGTTCATTGGAGAGCAATTCAACAAACAAACAAACACAGAAAGCAGACTCGAGTTTTAATTTCCGCACTCTGATGTGAGTCGGTCGTGCGACACTCGACTTCCAATAAAGTGGAACGATTATGAATTTGCCGTTTCTTTCTTATAGCTTTAATTACTTCGGGGCGACGTTCTCGGCGTAAACAATTCCAGCTCATCCTCGGGGACTGCGACTGTTCTCATTACCTACTGTCGCCTGTGGTCAAACGTTCATCCCTCTTACATAGAATAGACACCAGTCTGATAACAGCTCGAGCGGAACAGAAAAATTATCATCGCTGATTATTTTCCGGGTACGCTTGGCGTTTGATCAGCGCTGTCCGTATCCTTCCTGTTGTGTGCGTCTGGATGTTTGATGTGTTTCCAGCAGACCCAGGCCTGGACAGGGTTAGCTCCGTCCCCTGATTAAAAAGACTGACCTGAGTCGGTGCGGTTGTAACACATTGAGTGTAATTAAATGATGGTGTGCTGCGCCGAGGGCTGGAAGAGGGTATTAGATGCACTGCTTAATGCGAGTGGGCAAATCCAATTGGCGTATCGATCGAGCACTTACAGATCTCAGCAGCCTCACATCCTGACCTCCCTTTCATTCACAGACCATTACAGTCGCCGGGAAGAGAGTTAGTGCTGCATGAGGATGGGAAAAGAAAGGGAGAGAGAGAGAGAGAGAGAGAGAGAATAGAGGACGAGGAACAAAGTGTTGTAAAAGGAAGAGAGAATTGCTTGTGTGTGTACAACATGTAGAAGGAAAAATAGAGGAGGTGATTTATCACTTTGATGCTGATCTCAACAACAACGTCAGCGACAACAACAACAACAATCAGCCCAGAGATAAAAGCAGGCGTAGCGTGAGTATTTCACTGGACTTCACATGAACGTAGTCCCGGACCAGCTGAGATCGAGTCCAAGTCAAGTTCATTCATTCGGTTTTTCTGAAATGCTTGCTCTTACTGGGTCACAGCGAGGCTGGAGCCTATCATAGCCAACTCTGGGTGAGGGGCGGGCTAAACCCTGAACAGTTCGCCAGTTAATCTTAGGGCCAAAATGCGCACAACCATATACTCTCACACTCACACCCAGGGGCAATCTGGAACAGCCAATTAGCCTAATGTACATGTCATGTTTGGACTGTCGGAGAAAACCCAAAAGAAACCCACGCAAGCATGGGAAACACCTCACACTCCACACTGAAACACTTTCAGCAAACCCGGGACTTGAACAGAGGACCTTCTGGCTGTGAAGAAGACATACTAACCACTACGCCACCATGATACGAAGGTCCTTTTTAGCTCAATCCTTCCACCTCTTACGAGGTCTGGTGCTTGAGCGCATCCCGTACGTCAGCTCGCCGACATGTTGTTGCTTGGGAATCCTTTCATCATCTATCCTGTGCACCTGACTGAGCCAGTGAAGCCTGATTTAATGAAATAGGGACTTGATTGCGTATGCTGCAGAACCTCAGTGTTTGTCACACATTGCCACCACTTGCCTTTAAAAAAAATTAGGAATTACTTCCTGCTAGTGATGTAATATTCACGAATGAATTGGTTGTGTGACCTGGATTGTGTACTTAATTATTATTTTTTTCCTCTTGGCTAACACTAATTAATTAAAAATCCATTTTAATGCCAATCTTCCTCAGGACAAAACTAGAAATGCTCTCCCGGAGTGAAAGGTACCTCCCCCCTGCAGCGTATGTACCAAATAGGCCTGGGCAAAAGAGGCCTGGGTTCTGGGTTTATTTACCCATGTGTTCGTTTTATGATATTTCCTAGAATACGTAGGCATGAAGGCATGAGCAAAAAAATATGGTTGGGGTTTGACTTTTCAAGGTCATTCAAGGGCTTCAAGCCAAGCTAGCAAGCAAGCGTGTCGATAACGGCGTCTGTTTAGCCTACTCATTCAGGGTTTAGTACATACTACATGGAAACAAAAGTAAGCCGCACTGTGTTAAGGAGTTTTAGTATATACTACACAGAAACACAAGAAAAAACATAGTGGTTGGCATGTCCGACTCACAGCAAGCATGTCCTGGGCTTGAGTCCCCAGGCTCATTTTACTGCTTGCTCTGCCACCCCATATCAACAGAATGCCATGATTGACCAATCAGAATTGAGCTGTGAATTAATTAATTTAGGTCATTCTTTGATTGGGAGGAGCACGGTGGTGTAGTGGTTAGCATGTCTGCATCACAACACAAGAAGGTCCTGGGTTCGAATCCCAGCCTCGGCGAGTGTGTGTAGCTTGCATGTTCTCCCCATGTTTGTGTGGGTTTCCTCTGGATACTCCGGTTTCCTCCCACACTCCAAAGGCTAATTCGCTGCTCTAAATTAGACGTAGTGTGAATGGTTTTGTGTGTGTGTTAGCCCTACGATGGTCTAGCGAGCTGTTCAGGGTGTACCCCGCGTTCACGCAGTGTCAGCTGAGATAGGCACCAGCCTCGTTGCGACCCTAATAGGATTAAACAGTTCGACAGATGAGAAAGGGTATATATTTTAAGCACACACACACACACACACACACATCATGAGATATGAGATATAAGACTGTATTATTTATTTCTTGCATTCTTCAGTGAAATTGCTGCTGGGTCTCTGCGTCTCTGGTAGACATCCCGATCCAGACACAAAGGAGCCCGTCTGGAAACACATCAATATCAGCCATTTAGGGGCCTACATAGGGAGTACAGGTCAAGGAGACTAGGCTTCCAGAAGAAACATCTCTCATCGATTGATTGAGTCAAAAGAGCTGAAAGAGTCGCGCAATCAGACCCAATGACATCATCATCCTCCTTTCAGTCCATTTTTTTTCTCCTTTCTTCTAATGTGAGTTTGTCATGATATTTGATGGTTTAGGTTTCTTCAGGGCAGCTGGCCAGACTTGAACAATCGATGTCACAAAGCATCTGTTTCTGCGCTCCATATTGGACAGACGGAGTGACCGCACAACCCCGAGTGTAAACACGGTAAACCTAAACGTGTGGTGAAATCACCGGATCCGACACATGTCTGGTGTCATATCACAATAACCCCGAGAACGTCATCGTGTCTCGAAGCGTTACGTGTCTCGGCCTGCGTGATGTGAAGGAAAGACAGCACGCAGTTTATGCTGGCCCTCAAAGCAGCCTGTGGGCAGTTAAAAACTCTCACACCGCCTTTGCAAAAGGGTCAAGAGTGAGTGAGAAGGAAGCGACCGGAGCTGCTGGGAGAGAGTACTTCATTCGTCCTTTTTTCTTTCTTGAAAGCTTTTATCATTCTGAGAGCGTGTTGAGGGCAGCCGTGCTCAGAAAGAGAGGACTAAAGAGAAGAAAGCTCAACAAGGTCGAGACACAGAGGGTGAGAGAAACCAAAAATGGAGAAGAGGGGAGGGGAGCGATGGCCTCTGGCTGAAAGAAAACTCACAAGTTTATTTATTTGCTTCAGTTTCCATTTCAATGAAATTATGAGTAGTGATAAATTCCTCTTTATAGGAGTTGGTATATCACTGTGATAGATGGATAAAGATGATATATATATAATAAAACTGCTGGGGTCACAGGGAGGATGGAGCCTATCTTGGAAGGCGGGGTACACCCTGATCAGCTCACCAGTCCATCGCAGGGCCAACACACACACACAACTATTTACATTCACACTCACACATTTGGAACAGCCAATCAGTCTAATATGCATGTCTTTGGACTGTAGTAGGAAACTGGAGTACCCGGAGGAAACCCACATAAGCACAGAGAGGACAAATAAACTCCACACAGAAATGCCCTTGCCGGCTCCCGAGTGCCGCATCGACAAGATGCGTGACTATCAATCTAGAGATCGTGAGTTCGAATCCAGGACCGGGAGTCCATGGGAGCTAATTGGCTGACCTCTCACGGGAGGGAGGGACGGCATACGCTCACTTCCCTGTCACTCAGAGCAATCACCAGCCAATCATGGGCAGCTCAGCTCATTCGTACAAGGTGCGGATAGTGCTTTCCCTCTGAGTGTGTTATTTCACCCCCAAATATGCATGCGCAGCAGTTCGTAAGGAGGCGGGTGGTAGCATTGCATGTCACTTAGGGGGCATGTGCATGCTTACGCCCCTCCCTGGTTGGTGGTGGTTGTGTAATAGGGAAGGCAATACTTGACGGGTGGGAATTGGATATGACTAAAATTAGGGGAGAAAAATAGAGGGAAAAGAAAAAAGAAATGCCCTTGCCGAGCCCGGAACTCGAACCCAAGACTTTCTTGCTGTGCCAACCTCTACTGTTAACAACTGCTGACAATTTGTTGTGCGATTGCCATTACCTAGTCAGATCTGCCCAGTGGTTTAGCAAAGCAAGCTAGCTGTATTAGATAAGTAAACTCACCAGGAACACCAAGAATCTCTAATACTTACTTACTCCTTGTGGCATAGTAGTCCGCCTCACAGCAAGAAGGTCTTGGGCACAAGTCCCGGGCTCGGCAAGGGCATTTTTATGTGGAGTTTGCATGTCCTCCCCGTGCTTGGGTGGGTTTCCTCTGGGTACTCCGGTTTTTCTCCAACAGTCCAAAGACATGCACGTTAGGCTAATTGTCTGTTCCAAATTGCCCCTAGGAGTGAGAGTGATTGTAAATGGTTGTGTGTGTTGGCCCTGGCGAGCTGTTCCGGGTGTACCCCGCCCTCACCCAGTGTCGGCTGAGATAGGCACCAGCTTTCCCTTTGACACTAGTAGGATTAGGCAATTCGGCAAATGAGTGATGATGAGTGAAGATGAATCCTTCATACATTTATTCATTCATTCATTTTATAAGCCACTTAATTCTCATTAGGGTTGCGAGAATGCTGACGCCCATCTCAGCCGACAGGCGGGGTACACCCTAAACAGCTCGCCAGGCTCATTTTGTAAATTTATTTTTTTCAGTAAATGGGAACCAGCCACAAGTAGGAACTAGAAGCACTAGGAGAGCGCAAACCCCCACCAAGCTATTAAAATGGTTCGAAAGCAATCAATCAATCTATATAGATAGATAGATAGATAGATAGATAGATAGATAGATAGATAGATAGATAGATAGATAGATAGATTTAATATCTAATATCATCTTAAAGAGAGAGATGCATCCCTTAAATTCATTCGGCAAGTGATTAATATGAAAATTATCCTAAACTGTGAGAAAGACGAATAAAACGGTCTTAGGTGGTACGTTTGTTGTAACATGAAAAACAACGATTCTGTTTTAATGTTGAACCTGAGGAGTCTTTCTTAATCCATTAGCTTTAAGTGTGGGCGTGTGTTTATTTCCATTTATCACGCTTATCCGGTTGATAAAGTGGCTCAGTGCGAAGAGTTGTAGACGAAGATGAAAAAGAAATTCCCTCTCTCTTCTCGCCGGCTCGATTTCAGGCTCCCTCCTGCAGTGGGTTGAGCATTGCCCATTACACTTAGCGTCTACGAGGCCGCGGAAATCATCCTTCATATTCCTGAAAGCATGCAAGATTAATGTGCCGTCTCACAAGCCTCATATAAAACCGTATGAATGAACTTTAATATTAAATATGTTTGCCTTTAGGAGATGAACCTCTTTCTGCTTATTCTTCCTCTACACTCGCTCAATTCTCTCTCTCTCTCTCTCTCTCTCTCTCTCTCGTTCTTCCCTGCTTGCTAAGCATTTGAGCGAACGCATGTAATGTCGTCTGATGAGTTATGGCTGTTATACTGAGAGAGCTGCTTTAATTTGTCCGATGTTCACGCTGCCATACGTGCAGAAATATGGCGTTGTGGAGCGGGAACATGCACAAAAGCAGCACATCTAGCGTTTTTTCCACTCACGCTTCATTTGAATGCTCTTTCCTCTACGCTAGAAGGAGTTGCGCTCAGGGAGGAGAGCAAATTTAATTTTCTCTCCGTGTTATCTGGAACAGTGCAACATTAGGAGGATGTTCTTTAATTAGCGAGAAATTGTGACCTTACAAAGACCCCGAGACTTTTTCTCGCTCAATAAAAGCCATGCTTCCTGAGATGAGTCAAGACACACAAGCACACACACGCTGACAGGTACACAGATGGGAAGTAGAAAGGCAGGAAGGAAAGTTTCACAGGTAGGATGAAGAGAATCTTATGGAAGGAAGTAGCACTAGTGATGAATTCCCGAAGAGACAGGAAACCTTCACTCAGGAAGCAGGAAGGACGTGAGGAAGGAAGGAAGTAGAAATAGGATAAAGAAAGGTCATCGGAAACCTTGTAAGGATCAGAGCAGTTCGGAAGCAAGAAATCTCCACAAATAAAAAAATTTGCATTCACAAATAAAGAAGGTTGCATGTTCTTGCACAGAACGCATTACATGCACACGCAAAAACATGCACAGTAGGCTGATTGGCTGTTCCAAATCGCCCCTAGGTGTAAATGTGAGTGTGAATGGTTGTGTGTGTGTTGCCCTGCAATGGTCTGGCGAGCTGTTCAGGGTGTGCCCTGCATTCGCCCAGTGTCGGCTGAGAAAGGCTCCAGCCTAACTGCGACTCTAGTAGGAGTAAGCAGTTTCGGAAATGAGTGAGTGAGTGAGTTTACAATTTTATAAAATAATCTTTTGTGGTGCTAATGCTAACTTAATCGCATCAGAAAGCATCATTACGCGGTCGCTGATTATTTTCCTTTAACCGAACACCCCTATGTGTTTTATTCCTTAAGAGAAATGTTGTCATGCATTGTTATCATTTTCTTATTTGCGGTTGCAGGAGGGTTTCCATGAACTCAACCGTCCTGCTAATCACCTAATCACCTCAACCTTTCGTTTTCTTGCTAATGTACGTTAAACTGGCAGCCTGAACCCACAGTAATATCATGTTACTGTGCAGGTCGTTAAATACTCAGTGAAGACCTGCCACCTGTCAGTGTGCTATAAATCCTTTGCCAAGTATCAGGTTAAATATGCTAATCGCTAATGCTACATTCTTTGACGCAGGAGTATCTTTGGCACTGCAGCCTTGCAAGGAAAATGAAACTGTGGAATAAAAACAACTCGACACCTCCTGTTGCTTGATGAAGGAATGAAATTGAACCTCAGGGTCTCGTTCATCCCTCTGAGACCCGGCCTTTAGTATCACCCCGGACTCTTCGTTGCTAACAGCAGATGGTGCAATTAGCATTTGATCCCTACCACACGGCCTGCACAAACCCTGAGTGCCACTCACGAGCCGCATATTTATATATACAGTTATTTATATACCGAGCGAGCTGAGAGTTTGAGTAATTCACACGCTTTTCAAAGTAAATATACAGTCGCTCCGGATGAAACATTGCTTTCATGACTATAAATCGCATTATATTAAAGCTTCCCCCCTGTCCCCGAGCATGTTACTAAAACGCAGGACTCCAGGGGTTTCAGGGAAAACCTGTTTCTGGGTAGCAGCACGACAGATATTCAAGATGCAGATATTCTGGAGAGCTTAGAAAATGAGATTCTGCCTCTCAAGGGAGCTTCATCCCGTGTGCTAAAAACTATGAATAAATAAACCACTGAGGCTGTACATGTTCCTGTGTACGTGTGTGTGTGTGTGTGTGTGTGTGTGTGTGTGTGTGTGTGTGTGTGTGTGTTCAGGGCTGTCAAAATGAATGTCGTGGATTGATGGTGTGACCCACAATGGCTCACTTTACTCTCGTTTTAGCTGCGTATCTACTGTCTCAGTCTGTCTGGGTGGGTCTCTCTCTCTCCGTCTATCTCTCTCTCTCTCTCTCCTCTCTCTCTCTCTCTCTCTCTGTCCCCTCTCATGTTTTAGATCTCTCTCATTAACTACACAACTTTTTGATATGACTAAAAACATCTCAGAGGTCCACATTTTAATCCGTTTAGTTAATAATCATTAAGCTAGTGGTCGTATATATAATTAAAACAATTCAGCGTGGTTGCATTTTCTTTCACTGTAGCATTTCATGCTAGAATCTTTGACTAGCGTGATGAGTCAGAAGGGAGGCTCTCATATAGTACTATTTCCTAATAACAGAGCAGGAATAAAGACATAAAAAAACCCTACATCTTTGTCCATTCATTTTTAAACATAATGTAAAACTGTTACATGATTGATCTCGCCCTGGAGCTTGTTTCTGGTCTGATGAGCAGCCTTCGGCTAAAGAATTTAAAGGGGAGATTTGATGCTTTTTCCACCTTTTTTATCCATAAAGGTTGTTATAGTATTGAATAGCTGTGTTAGACAACGGCAGAGAGTGAAATAACAGGGTTAGCGCATGTTTAAGTTTCCCTCTGGGATGTCTGAGCTGGCCGTAAACACAAGGTATTCACCAATTTATTTATTTAATTATTTGCTTATTCATTCATTTTCTAAGCCGCTTAATCCTAATTAGGGTTGCGGGGAGGCTGGCGCCCATCTCAGCCGACTCTGGGCGAGGACAGTGTACACCCTGGACAGCTCACCAGGCCATCGCAGGGCCAACACACACACAACCATTCACACTCACACCTAGGGGCGATTTGGAACAGCCAGTCAGCTTACTGTGCATGTTTTTGGACTGTAATAGGAAACCGGATTACCCAGAGGAAACCAACGCAAGCACGAGGAGAACATGCAAACTCCACACAGAAACGCCCAAGCCCAGGAATCGAACCCAGGCCTTTCTTGCTGTGAGGTGGATGTGTTAACCAATGCGCCAACGTGACAGCTATTTTATTTATTTATTTATGTACTTATTATTACTTTTTATAATTTATTTTACTTAATTTTTGGGCAGTACTGCTTTACGGTGTGCTGAGCCTTCTAATCAGCTGGCTTTCCGTCACCGCACATCCCACCCCACCCCTGCCACCCCCATCGGTATCTCCGCACATCCTGGTGTGCAACTTTCAGGGTTACCAATTAGTGCAGAGTATACACAGAGAGCAGAAATACCATAAATGGGAGGAGGAAGCCAAACAGTTCATCCAGCATGTGCACTCAAAATCAACATTTCAGACGGGGTGATGAGGTAGCTTCCTGTAGAACTGTTGAGTTTTTTAGATGAGGGATCATACTTTGGTGCTCCACTGGTGTCCGTAATGAAAAATCAAGATCTGAAAATGGGTGTAATCTTCAAACCGCTAGCCAAACCGTATAGCTGGTCTCACTACTGTCTTATAAACCTTTCCCTTTACTCTTGAAGATACTTTTCTATCACAAATCACTCCAGCCACTCTTCTCCACCCATTCCACCCTGTCTACATGTTCTTCTTCACTCTCATCTTCAATTAAAGATAGACATTAAACTTTGGAATGAGAACTGTAACACTCTCATATACTCTCACTCACTCAGTTGCTGAACTGCTTAATCCTTTTAGGGTTGCGGAGAGGTTGGAGCCTATCTCAGCCCACACTGGCCGAAAGCAGGGTACACCCTGAGCACCTTGCCAGCCCATCACAGGGCTAACAAACACAAACACAGCCATTCACACTCACATCTAGGGACAATTTGACTGTGGGAGGAAAGAATATGCAAACTCCACACAGAAACGCCCGAGCCGGTGACTCGAACCCAGGACCTTCTTGCTGCGAGGCAGACATGCTAGCCACCATGCCGCCACTGTTACTCATGTTAGCAGTCTTTACTATGATCCACTATGAAGCTTATAAACCACAAACACGATGAACAGGAAGAAAAGGCAGTTTTTTGGTTCATTATTTTCCTCATTTGTAGCGATTCTTCTTGGCAAACAAAACCAGCCTGAAAGCTGGAGGCATGTTTCAAAACTCTTTGGCAGTCGCTTTACCAAAGTGCTACAGCAATCTGAGATTTCACTTTTATCCATCTGACAGCAGCCTTTAACATTTTCAACAAGCAGATCCTCAGAGTGCTTCCACGGGCCACAAGGAGTCGAAACGAAGGCCGTCTTAAAGAGGGTTGTCTTTTTAAATGTAGCTTTTTTCCCCTCAATAAGACAACGCACTAGAGATAACCCTAAGTTCCTCTCCGCTCCGTGGAGGTTTTCTTGAAACTCAAGCGTGCCCTCGGTGTGATTGTGTGTTTGCTTGGAAATCATCTTAACGTCTTTAAGATCCGCAGCGCCACCGCTCCCTTTTCCTTCTCGGCAGACGGCAGGGGCTCGATGTGAGGAACGGAGCGAAGGCTGAAACGAAGCTGCTGTGTGTAATGGCTCAAACACCCACACGCTGCTCCAGTGTTGTTTTGTGTCTAGCGCCATGGAGAGAAGTTAATGTATGTTTTAGACGAAAATTGTAGACAGAGACTGGGGCACGCTGTAATTTTCATATTACAACAACATCATTCACACCAGTTTCAATTCATTTTCCTCAAACTGTGACAATTTCATATCTGAAGATCCATGCTGGATGTAAACAGAAAATATGTGCTCCCTGATGCCGTCTACCTTTTGAACATTGTTTTTTTTTTTTTTTTTCAACTGAAAGATATGTATGTGATGGTGGTACTATATATTTAACAATTACTGATTTATTCTTTCTAAACCCACTGGATTATGAGAAATAAAACATTTTTATTATTTTATTGAAATTCTTTTCAATATATACAGTAGTGTGAGAAAGTGTTTGCCCCCTTCCTGATTTCTTTTTTTTTTTTGTATGTTTGTCATGTTGAAATGTTTCAGATCATCAAATAAATTTAAATATTAGTTAAAGACAACACAAGTAAACACAAAATGCAGTTTTTAAATGAAGGTTTTTATTATTAAGGGAGAAAAAAAATCCAAA
>JBCNYH010000016.1:19681045-19692034 GCA_039654325.1 Tandanus tandanus | reverse complement strand
CACACACACACACACACACACACACACACACACACACACACTCACACACACACACACACACACACACTCACACACACTGGTTTGCTGTGGCTTATAAAGAAAAAAAACTATGTTTTTCAAACTTACAGTGTAAATAACTGGAGCATTTATTAAAGTCTTTCCTATACCTCCCGAGCCACTTTGTGGGAGGAAGCTAAATAATGAATTAATTTGCCGAACCGCTTAAAGGGTACCTGTGGTGAATTTGTATTACTAGCTCTTTAAATGAAAGATCATGTATTACATCAGCGGTTCGGTCAGGCAACGTCAGAGTTTAATATAATAGCTTACTATTAAACCATCTTAAAAAGATTTTTTTATATACTGAATGTCTACATTTGTACACAGGAAGCCAAAAGAACATGTTATTATGATGCACTACTCTCGGTTTCAATTGGACACAAAAACCATTTAACCCCCTGCCACATTTCTGCAGAAACTTAAGATCGCTCGATGCCAAAACGCCAAATGCACCCAAGGCTATTTTCGAGTAGCGGAAACCTCTAGAAATAGCCAAGGGATTCTTGAATGGTCAGGTGACTGAATCTTTCAATCTGTCCAGTCATTAACACTCAAAAACAAAATACATTTAAAAAAAATCTGTAACTGATAAATTTTCATGAGTGAAAGTTATGTAAAAATTGTGTGGTGGCAACAACACTGTGGCGCGGAGCAGCGCCTTGGGCCTGTGAAAAATTTCAAATTGTGTATGCCTCGGGACAGCATCTGGGGCCATTTTCAGCACTGAAAGTCAGCTCTTGTACATATAAAACAGAAGCCATAAAAACAAGAAAATACCAAATTATTCAGCAAACCATCACTTTTTAATGTACAAAACCTTGCTTTTCAATGGTGTAGAAAATTCTAAAAATCTGCTTTAAAAAATTTAAATGCACAAAATATCTTTCTTGTCATTACATGTGTGCGATAAAATAAATTACAATATTTTATCAAATCCCACAGTATTATTATAAATGCTTCGTTTTTTGCTTTTATTGTTGGTTTCCTCGTTCACACGTTTTTCACTTTCAACATGTGACTCTACCCTTTTCACATCCGAAGGCAGGCTTGTTGTTGTGGAGCGGCTGGCAGTTATACTAGACCGGTAGTCCATGCCTTTGATACTCTTGTCAGAATGCCTTGCTATGTTTTCGGCATGTTGCTTACGGTTGGTAGTTTCTGATGGCTATTGACTTCTGACTATGCTCTTCGAGAAATTGCATTTTAAAGACTAAAAAGTTTTGTTTCTAATGAATGAAGCACGTGTGAACCACCGGAAACATCACAATCGGCCTTGACATTGGTATAAGCAAAACAAAACTCCGTGGAGCTAACGAATCGTGCACGTAGCTTTCAGCCTAATACATTGCATGAGACTACTCATGGCCATCTTGTTCAACATTGGCAGTCGGGTGCTCATTAATATTAATAAAGGAAGTTCACGTCACGCAGAGGTGTGTCTGTGTGCGGCCTCGCATTGGCTGATCGCTGAGTACTGCTCATAAATATTCAGAATATTTATTCAGAATATTCCTGAATATTTAGACCTACATTCAGAATGCATGACGACCCAGCACGCCAACTTATCCGCGGCACACAGCGGCAAAATATTAAGCACTAGATCTGTGCCTAACGCAAGCTAAATCAGTAGGACGTTAAGTTACATGACCCCCCATATAATGAAAATATTTGCCCAAACGGGCCCAGATCAATTTCTCTGTTACGGATCTCCGTCTCCTTACAGAAAACGTTCACACCTGTAAATATTTTTTTAAAGCATTTGAATTTGATGCCATTAAACGCCACCATAAGCGGCAGCCAATTTGTACCGATGGTGATCTGGGACTGATTCTCTAGATTTAGCCCTGCGTTGCAAGTTAAACACTGGTATTGTTGCAGTAATATTCAGTCTACTAAACCAAAAGTGTGAGAAATCCAGCGGCTAACAAGATAAACCTGATTTCACCTGCTTTATAAATATTCAACCGTTTTGCTTGTTAGCTTTAGCGCTTCTCTAGTATCTCTAGTTTTCCCTTGATCTCTACAGCATATATAACTGTAAAACAGTCCCCATAGCATTAAAAATGAGCAGCATAATGCTGGCATGAATTCAGACATGTTTAAGAGTACATTTCATATAACTGGGACATCAATTTAATGTTTGCTTGAGGCTCTGGAGGAAATAAAAAACAAATGTTATTACACGCTTTGGCCTCTAGGGGGCTCTGATTGGACGTTTCAGATACATGGAACATTATTTACTGGAGGGTGAAAAAAGCTAAATCTAAAATATTCTTTCTTTCTTTCTTTTTTTTTTTTTTTTTTTTTTTTTTTTGCTATGGGTATAAAAAGATATAATTTCCTATGTTTATTTCACATTATTACCCTGTTTATTATTAATGTGTCTCCACTTCAGGTTTCATGATTCCCCTGTATTTTAGTGTGTATTTCTAAAACCAGGAAACTTCCTGTCACTTCCCAGTGATGGCCAGCAGGGGGCGATAAGAGCGAAGGTGATGAGATGATTCTAAAAGCAGCAAAGTTCATTTTCAAAACTACAATGGTGTAGATGTGTGTTTGTGTTTCCATTGTATTACATTTGCTTATAAGTGCAATAACCCACACACACACACACACACACACCCAACAGAAATCCACCCATGATGAGGACAGGATTATTCCATAACAGGTCATTTCTTTTTATTTCAACATAAAGCGAGCTTGACACATTACATCAAGAATACACCGTTATTATAAATACGAAATCCCAACATGCTCCCATCCCCATAACACAATCATCTCAATATACTTATATTATATATGTAACAATAACATAAAAATGTGTGTGTGTGTTTTTTTCATAAATAAGAATATTTACACCGACATGTTGGCCTTGATTATTTTCTCAACATGCGTTCAAAATATAAAAATAAAAATCTGATTGCTTAGGTTTATGTACATGGTGTGTTTTTTTTATATATATAAATATAAAGACTACAAATTGTATTTTTAAAATACAAAGATAAATACACTCACATTGTGTACGCTGTGTCCCAAAAAAACAAAAAACAAAAACAAATTAAGAAAACAAGGAGATCCATACATCATTTGGATAATTAGCATTCACAAAACACATGACGGTCAGAAATGCAACTTTAAGGACGATTGCATGTCTCTGAATTGTTTTTGTTTGTTTAAATACCACTTCTCGCGCATTGCGTGTTTAATTTATCTGTTTCTAGCTTTGCCGCACGTCCTGGAGAAGTTTATTAATCTCTGCGACAAGCTCGCTGGCGTCCATGATCTCGCTGCGACTCTCGCAGCGTTTGCCGTGCAGCACCGACTCCAGCTCGTCCTCCTCGTGGTTTTCTGGAATCTCCTCCATCGCTGGCAGCCATTTTGAACAGGATGCCGACATGGATAAAGGCGCGGCAAGAGGCGGAGTCGCCAGTGAGGTAGACATGTGACTGGCGGGCGCGTGGCCGTGTCCTGGGTTCTGGAAATGTGTGTTGGCGGCCCAGGCTGCCACGCCGTGCTGATAGGCTGACGCGGCGTTGGCTTTACCTGGCAGGTGACCCTTCCTCCTTTCAAGTGACCCCGCCCCCACGGGCACTTTCTCGGTCTCATTGGTCTCAGTGTAGGCGTCCAGGGATGACGGGAGGAGCCTCTGGAAAACGCTGTTCATCTCTGAGAGCAGAGACGTGGTCCCGCAAATGTCCTCTCCTTTCTCTGCTTCGCCCTCTTGCCCTTCTTCTTCCTCGCTCTCTTTACCGAAAGTAGAAAAGCTCTTCTTCCTCAGGGTGGACTCTCCTGATTGGGTGGTTTCAGGGGCGGGAGGCTGTTGAGGATCCTCACCAGGAATGTAAAGGTTGCTTCGGTAATCGGCGGAGGCCTGTGAGGTCAATGGGGGCATCCAGCACTGGTCGGAGTGACCCAGGACGCGGCACTCTTCGGTGCACAGCTTCATCGCTAAACAAACAACAAACAATTCGTGTTAGCTTGTTTTGTTAGCTATTTTGTTCCACTGATTAAGGGACCTTTGATGAAAAGTACAGCACGTTTGAGCATGGCCATCTGTGTGTGTGTGTGTGCGAGGCCCGTCTTTTCCTCTCAAGCCTTTTGAGAGATGAAATGATTCAGATAATAGCTAATGCGCTGTGTTTTTCCTGCCGCCTCTGAACTCCATTTAATTCTCTGAGTGCACTCGGTAGAGGAAAACGTGTAAAACCTGGAACACCAAATTAATTCAACCTCTTAAGCATTCAAATAAGTCTGTTTACAGCCGAACAATGGAATAAAAGCTCTCCTGCTCTGACGGTCTCTCTCTCTCTCTCTCTTGCTCTATTCCTCTTTCTTTCTTCACCATCCCTTTCTAAAGCATAGAAAATTCAAATCAAATATAGCAAATTATAAACTTCATTAAACATGCACACGGTTTCTCCGTCACGTCCCAGAGACTTTATTATGGGCCCATTAGCTTTGAAAGGGCCATTTATAATACATCTTAGAGCTAATAAAAACAAAATCTGGTGCATTTGTGAAAGGCATTGATTTGACTCACGCTCACATGAAAGAAGAGAAGCAAAGATTAAACTCGGGAAGATTTACAGAAAAAAGGAGGTGGTTGTTGTTGTTGTTGCTGTTATTGTTTTTTTTTTAAAGGGCAAAAAAAACCCTCTTTCTGCAAAATCTGACTGTTAATTAAGAAAAGAAAAATAATTCGAATAATAAAATGGTCGAATCAAATCATTTTAAAGAGATTGAGTCAGAAAAGTATTCATGAGTTTGAATCCCAATGCCCCTACAGCAACCGTCCATGATAATGACCATGCTCACTGGTGGGGAGGGGCGGTACTACTCTGTTCTGTCAATCACAGCTTCGCTAGCCAATCATGGCCATCTGTGATGTCAAGTATACCAAGTAAAGATCTACAGTTATACTCTGATTGTGTTCAGCCACCTTGGAGTATGAACAACAGTTTGAAAAGATCCTGCAACCAAACTGTCACAAGTTTTGTCACCAATTTTGGTGAAATTAGTTTGGGGGTGCGGCACGGTGGCGCAGTGTTTAGCACATCTGCCTCACAGCAAGAAGGTCGTAGATTTGATTCCTGGGCTCGGGGCGTTTCTGTGAGGAGTTTGCATGTTCGCTCCGTGCTTGCGTGGGTTTCCTCCGGGTACTCCGGTTTCCTCCCACAGTCCAGAAACATACACAGTAAGCTAATTGTCTGTTTCAAATCGCCCATAGGTGTGAGTGTGAGTGTGAATGGTTGTGTGTGTGCTGGCCCTGTGATGGCCTGGCGAGTTGTTCAGGGTGTACCCCGCTCTCGCACAGAGTCGGCTGAGATGGGAGCCAGCCTCCCAGCAACCCTAATTAGGAATAAGCGGATTAGAAAATGAATAATTGGAGGTGTGGGAACCTCTCCATCATTTACCTGGGTGTGGTCGGTGCTGTCCATCAGGGGTAAAGACCTCCCCGAATCCATCTCCCATCAACGGAGACTCTCTTCCCATCTCACAATCGCTGTCCCCGGCTTCGCTGTCCCCTCGGCCACTGTCCTTCAGGCTGAACTTATCCATCTCATTCAGAGCATACCTGAAAAAAACCCATAAATGGTACAGATGTGTACAGATTGCTTGTTTCGTAAGCTTCCCATTAAAGTGAATGACGCATGCATGTCAACGTCATGTAATGCAATGCAAGGCTAGGGATGTTTATTTAACTCTATTCAGCCTCCATGACAAAGCAGCAAACAATAAATTCATTCAGATGACTGCATATGAAAAAAAAATGCTCTTTCACTTTTAACAAGATGGAGGCAGCAATTTAGAGTTAAGCACTTTCAAGTCCCCCAGGTTCTCTGAGCTCTGAGCTAATCTAATGCCCAGGCTCGAACCCGGGGAGACTCCTCTCAAAGCATGATGGGCTGAAAGACGATTGGTTACCTGTAGCTCCGAGTGTATTTGTTGCCACGGAAACTCGGTCTGGGTTGGTACTGGCCCTGATGAAGTATGGACAGAAGCTGTGAGACTTGCTATAGCCGAACAGGAAGAATAGAACAAAAAAGGGAGGGAGGGGCAAAAAAAAAAAAAAAAAAAAGAAACATGGAAACGAAAAATGAGTAATGGTAGACCAGACAGCAATGCAACACACAGCAGGGGGAGGTATGGACGAGGGATCATGCCTTATGGATGGGTTAATGGATGGGGGGAAAAAACAAAAATACTATATGCACATACAAATAAATATATAGAACAGTATACGGTTTCAATACACATGTAACATATATGTTTTAGACTAGAGGTTAGAGATATGTATTAGTATATGTACAATAAGTTATTTGAGTAGTTATTTATTACACACACACACACACACACACAGTCTCTTACCTCCACAGGTGGTGTGGCATGAGCAAGCTCCAAAGCAAAGTTTTCTGGCACATGATTGGATGAGATAGTTACAAGGCTGTTCAGGGATTGGCGACTGTGGTGGCTGTGCCTGCTGTCCGGTGCCGGAGACCCTGAAGGTGAGCGTGGATGTGCCCTTACAGGAAGTGTCCCATTTACAGTGGGCACTAGTGTGATATCACCCTTGTGGATCTGTCTGGCCGGTTTCTTGGGGTGGTTCTGGTAAGTGGACTCTGCTACACGGCAGTTGTATGAGTGGCGTGGGTCTTTCTGGTCTCTCGAGCAACGAGTCGCGAACAAGACCATGACGAGCAGCAGCACACCACAGATAGCGCCCAGGGAGATGATGATGATCATGGAGAGGTCAAGTGGGGCCTGGCTTCCGGAATCAGGAGGCAGGATGAAGTGAGTCTCGGGGTGGTCGCGTAACAGGACATGAAGTACAGCACGAGTTGAGAGACGGGTGGATGCACCACGGTCCTGAACCAGCACAGCCAGGTCGAAACTCTCCCGACCCAACAAATCCACACTTCCGTTGGTCCTGAGCTCACAAGTCCGTGGTTCCATCAAGAACAAACCCTCTTCGTTTCCACCCACAATGGAGCATGTTACTTCTCCATTGGCTCCTGAGTCGCGATCACTGGTCTTGATGACGGTCACCAAATGCCCAAGTTCAGCCTGTCTCCAAAGTGGCACATCGGCTGTGTGATTGCTAAGCGCTGGCGCCACAATGATTGGCGCATTGTCATTCTCATCCAGAACAGTCAGGATGACGGTGGCGTTGGCACTAAGTGAGGCCCCTCCTCCACCATCCTGTGCTTGAACTGTGAAGGCCAAGCGGCCCACATCCTCACGATCGAAGCTCCTCAGAGCGTACACAGCACCGTTGGATGGGTCGATGGTCACATAGGTGGAAATGGAGCTCCCCTGAACCGTGCTTTCCAGGACGGAATAGGTCACCTGACCATTGGTGCCTAGATCTGGATCGGTAGCTGATACTGAGGTCAGATATGCACCAGGTGAGTTGTTCTCAGACTTAAAGATCTCATAACGGCTCTTCTCGAAACGAGGTGGGTTATCGTTCTCATCCTGGACTTGCACAGTGAAGTGTTTGATGGTAGAGAGGCTGGGAGAACCTCTGTCTTCGGCGATCACTGTCAGGCTGTATTCTGAACGCTTCTCGCGGTCTAGAGACACATTAGTCAGGATCATGTAGTTGTTCTCGTAGGTTTTCTGCAAACGAAAGTGGCCATGGCCATGCAGTTTGCATGTGACCTCTCCATTCAGACCAGAGTCGCTGTCATCCACACGCACCAACGCGATGAAGGTGTCTATCGGCGCCGCCTCTGAGATGTAGGCCACCTCCTCCTTCCCAGGCGTCATGAGGTTGATATTAATTTTAGGCTTATTGTCATTTACGTCAACCACTTTAACAATGATTTTGCAATGTCCTGGAATTGAGTTAGGACCCATGTCCTGTGCCTGGACATCGAGCTCATAGGATGAGGTGGCCTCATAATCTACTTTCTTCATTAAAGTGATTTGTCCATTTTCAGGATTGATCTTGAATGTGTCAAGAATCTTCACTGACACATGGATGCCAAAGGAGTAGATGATCTTGCCATTGGTGCCTTCATCTGGGTCCGTGGCGTTCAAATCGACCAGCAGTGTTCCAGGGGGAGAGTTTTCCGGAAGGCTGACTGAATAGGCCTGCTGGTCGAACACCGGGCTGTTGTCATTGGAGTCCAGGACATTGATTTTGAGAAGCGTGGACCCAGACCGTGGCGGTGAGCCTGAATCAGCGGCACTGAGGAGAAGTTGAAAGCTAGATTGGGTTTCCCTGTCCAGCTCTCGTACCACAACCAGGTCAGCGTAACGGGCCCCATCGGTACGAGTTCGGACATCAATGCGAAAGAAGCCATTTCGCTCCAGTGTGTATGCATGCAGTGCGTTGTCACCCACATCCGGGTCTGAAGCGGCATCCAATGGCAGGCGTGTTCCCACAGCTGCGCTCTCTGAAATATCCACAGTCACAACTGCGCGGGCAAACCGGGGTGGGTGGTCATTCACGTCAAGAACTTCAACTTGGACACGAAAGAGCTGCAGGTGCTCAGCGGGCAGAGTGACCACATCAAATTCGAGCGTGCAGTTCGGGTGGCTGCCGCACAGCGCCTCTCGGTCAATCCGTGAGCCCACAGTGATCTCACCGTCATCCTCGCGCACGGCGATCAGCGGCGCGCTGCCGCCTGCGTGCATAGCGCGAAAGCGCGGCGACACCGAGCTCGGTAAACGCGCCAGGGCTGCCGCGGCGTCCTCCCGCAGCCTCCCGATCACGGTGCCAACACGTTGCTCCTCCAAAACTTTGTACTTCAGAGTCTTACCAGGAGGATCGCGCGTTACCGACGCTGCCGGTGTGACCAAAAGCGCAAGATGCAGGAGTGTGACTAGGATCAGCGCTGTGGCTCCGGTGCGAGTCTTCATCTGTTTCATTTTTGAACCTTTCCAGGAATAGAAAATCGTAATTCCAACAGAGCTGAGGCGGATCTGTAGTGTTAGGTCCTTTTAACTTAACACCGGCGCATGTTAAATCCTCGCGCAAAGTCCCTGTGCAGCCGTTCTTCATGGATCGGATCAGATCAGATCTGACAATGATTCAAATAAATAAATAAATAAATAAAAGTTACACGGAGAAGTCCCGTTATTTCCCCCCATCCAGCGCTTAATTATTCCTTGGAGAAGACATCAGGACCCAGCGATGCAGCGCTCCAACCCGACTGCTGATACCACACTACACAAGGACACTTTCTTCCAGAGTACTGTGCCTGTGTGCCTGTGTGTGTGTGTGTGTGCGTGCGTGCGTGTGCGCGCGCCTGTGAGTGTGTGTCTGTGCGTCTGTGTGTGTGTGGGAGGCGCCTTGGAGAGAGTGTGTGCGCTCTTACGCGCCCTCTCGCCGTCTGCGACTCTGGCGCTCAGACTGCAGCTCTGAAAAGCACATACAAAAGCGCATACACACTAACCCCCACCCCTCACACACACACACACACAGGCATTTCCCCCAAACCCCCTAAAACTGAGCCTTCCCCCAACCATAAGGGAAAAAAGAAAGAAAGAAAGAAATGGAGAAGTGTGCCACGACAATAAAGCTAGCCATGATTATATATCCTCTAAGAACATGTTCCAAAAACCCTTTCCCTTTACCCAAGATGCAGTTTTCTTGATCCTGTGTGTGTGTGTGTGTGTGTGTGTGTGTGTGTGTGTGTGTGTGTGTGTGTTTCATGAATCCCTGAAGCTTGTGTACAATCTTAGGTCATAAATGGACTTTATGAGCTTGGTGACAATGAGGCCTTGAGTTAAGTATAGCTACTGCATTAAACACACATCACCTCGGCATTCACTTTTACAGAGTGTTTTAAAATTGTTATAAATGTTTGCGGATGATGAGCTAACTGGAGAGTGTCCACACACATATGCACACATGCACATACACACTTTGTCTCACTATGGCCGTGGAGAATGAGCGATGAAAAGGATTTGCTACAAACCCCCAACACTGAATGAATGCTCTTCCTCACAAAGGTCACGCTGCTGAGCATCTGCCTGATCTCTCTGAATCTTGCACTCTTAATCATCTCAGGTCTTTTCTAACATTTGTATCACTGCTAAATCCAGCTAATGTTCATATACAGTCAGTTCAACAAAGCATTCTGCAGTTTAAGAGTTAAATGGATAGAGGAGCCCAAGAGGAACCGGTGAGAAAGGATCGATAATCTGGAAGAAGTTCCAGACTTTAAACAATTCTAATGAAATGTTCAAATAAATAAAGTAATAGCGTCTAAATCCGGTTACCAGCAAAAGTGTTTGCTCCTTCGGCAACTAAAGGTTTTACTCACATTACATTTTGTGAGATATATTTATGGATTGTCAACACGATCTAAAACAAGGATCCGACATAGAGTAGACGTTGCATCAACACGGCAAACATGTTGTTTTCAAAATCACCCAACCCTGAGGTGACCCTGCTGAAGAAAATTAGGTACTTCAACAATTTGAATATTATTTGACATTCACATTTGGTGGATGTTTTCAAATTGCTCAGAAAAAAATAAATAAAATCTTAGCAGGATGCTATGTGATGGGTTTAAGGAGACTGAGGAACATATGATGCAGGCTGTGTTGCGATTTGGGGAGAGGGCACTGGGAGGTGAGGGGTTGGGGGGTGGGGGGATTACACCATCTGGAGCAATGTGGGGCAATGCAGCTCGGACCAAAACCATCTGTATTTTAATATCCAGACGTTAGACAGATGGAAAAATGTGACTTTATTTCATGAACTGAAATTTAATAAAAAAAATTCTTAAGTGTAATGAAGTTAATTTATAAAAACATCATAGCTCAGTAACAGGTTTACAACCTGAATGATTTCTTTTTGCTATTTTTTGGAGGTGAAGCGTAAACAAACAAACATACAAACAGATAGATAGATAGATAGATAGATAGATAGATAGATAGATAGATAGATAGATAGATAGATAGATAGATAGA